>JACGAQ010003815.1:0-23793 GCA_014119065.1 Orius insidiosus | reverse complement strand
TTTTAAGCAGGAAAAAGTAATCAAAGTAATTATGAGTATCTTTCTTTTTCAGCCTGAAGTGCTCATGATAATTACTCAATGATTACTTTGATTACTTTTCCTGGCTGAAAACGCGCTCAGAGTGATAGATACTCAATAATTACTTTGATTACTTTTTTCCTGGCTTAAAACGCTCACAGATTGCTAGATTTCTCAATGATTACTTGATGATTACTTTTGGCTTAAAAACACTCCCAGATTGTTGGATTACTCCATGATATCTTTTTCCATGCCTAAAATTTTTACCAATTATTTAAGTAATCATTTTTTAAATCATTAATCATGTTGTCATTACTGAATTACAAGTAATCATTAATGTTATTTTGTGATTAATGATTACAGTAACCACACTAAATGAGCAATTATGATTACATATTAATCATGTGAAAAGTAATCCATTTTTGTAATCTTGCAATTACAGTTCAAAGTAATCGATTATTTTCATATTCAAGTAATCACACATAAAAGTGATCGATTAATAATCTGTAATCTGTAATCATTTATTTTTGCCCTACTCTGACCGAAAGTGGGTAAATAAGAGGATTCTTGGATGATGGATCTTAAATTAGGAAGCATGATACGAAAAATAGGTGTACTCATTGTAATCATTGAGTTTATCTAACAATCTGAGAGCGTTTTAAGCCAGGAAAAAAGTAATCAAAGTAATCATTGAGTAATCTATCACTCTTAGAACGTTTTCAGCCAGGAAAAAGTAATTATCAAGTAAATATAATAAAAATAGGCAACTAGATAAATAGTCATTGACCGAAAAATTGAGATGTTTTTTATAACTGCCAAAATAGCGAAATAATCGTAGAAAAATGGATTAAAAGGGGGTTTCTTCGCCTAAAAAGTCATTTAAAACATTCAAGAATAGGGTAAATATAGGGTTTCTCTAAAAAAAAATGGCTGTGACGGACGGACGGCCGGCACCACAGACAACTTCATCAATCAGTTTTCCTCTACGGGGTATGGAAGACCCTTTTCCAGATACCGTAGTCCTCTACGGGGTATGGAAGGCCCTTTTCCAGATACCGTAGTCCTCTACGGGGTATGGAAGGCCCTTTTCCAGATACCGTAGTCCTCTACGGGGTATGGAAGACCCTTTTCCAGATACCGTAGTCCTCTAGGGGTATGGAAGACCCTTTCCCAGATACCGTAGTCCTCTGGGGTATGGAAGACCCTTTTCCAGATACCGTAGTCCTCTACGGGGTATGGAAGACCCTTTCCCAGATACCGTAGTCCTCTACGGGGTATGGAAGGCCCTTTTCTAGATACCGTAGGTTTACGAAGAATTATTGTGAACAAGAGTTCTTACATTATTGTGATCATAATTTTTTAAACCATTTTAGAAAATCTCGAAAAGACTGCATCTTTCAAAAGGAAAACAGGCAAGGTTCAACGAATCAGGGCAACTATTATGCTTCTACACTATGTCCGTAGCATGGGGCGTTCAATTAAAGTAAGATATCATCAAAAAACCAAAAATTTCATAACGTTTTTTACAGGGAAAACTATCTTTTAAACCTCTCCTCTCTCTGGGAAGGATATCCTCATACCGAAATGACATTTATGTTCAAATTTTTCTACATTATTCAAATCGCATATTGGCTCCATACGTATCCAGAGCTTTATTTTCAAAAAGTTAAAAAAGAAGATATTTTTGATAAAGTTTCATATGCTACCGTTGCTCTCTTTTTTATCGCATCATTTTATTTATTCAAGTAAGTTTATTTATCTAAAAATTTAAGATTTTAATTTTTTTTTTCAGTTTTACTAGAGTCGGAGTTTGTTTATTAGTGGTGCATTACCTTTCAGAAGTTTTTATTCAAGTGTCGAATCTTATCAGCTTTTTTGATAAAGAAGAAAGAGGAAAGACTGGTGAGAAAATTGTTGTTTCTTTTATTTATTTACTTTTTTTGTAGTTATTGTTATGATAACACGAGTCGTTTTTGTATTCGCACGTCTTATGTCGGTGATTTTGGCTGTCCTCATATTTTGGTTCGGTCTCGCTCCTCTGGAAGTGACGGACCGCGAGGGCGACTTTAATACTCCGACGATCCGTACGGAAGCGCTAACAGGGCTTGTACTTCTTCAAGTTTACCTCATGTTCAACTTCATCATCGACATCTTAAGACAAATGAAAGAAGCGAATTCGACCACCGTCAAAAGCCGCTTGCCCAAAAAAGTCGTCCCCAAGAAGAAAGATTGTAAGAAAAACTTAAACTAAAAAATTCTTTTAACACTATTTTCAGTAAAGAAAGAAAAGGAATACGACGAACTTCCAGAAGTTGACCAAAACACAAAGAAAAATTTGAAGCAAAGAAACCTAAAAGGAAAATAAATCATCCTTTAAACGACTGAAAATTTATTTTTTAAATCTATCCTCCTTAAATGTATTAAAGTTTTTAAATTGTTGTGCAATATTTATGACCCCCAATGCGCCCTAACTGTATTTTATGTTCGTCCATCTTGTTCTCTATTCATTTGAAACCTTGAGATTATTTCATGTAAGCTTCTAAAAGCTTTCTTTGTTTTTTTGTAAAGCTAAAAATAAAATATACGTTTGTTTCATAATTTTGTTTTTGTATTAGGTGTTTTAGTTTAGGCGTTAAAGGCCATCAAAAGTTTACCTTCTCCGTGTAAGAAGGTTATTGAAGTATAACCATTAGGAAGGTTAATTTTTAAAGGCTTGTAAATCGCAAACCGTTACAGATTGAAAAAATGCACTAAATAAATCTGTTGGAAATTTAATTCTCTTTAATTTTTATTCTATTCATTTTTTCTCTAGGACGCACTGTTTTCAAGATAATTTATTTAAAAAAAAATATTTTCCGAAAATGGTGCATCCAAAAAAAATCAAGTGCAAATTTATAGAGAATTAAATTTCCTACAATTTTATTTATTAGGTGTAAATAAAACTCAGCCACAGGGTAAATTTGAATTTTGTAGATTTTAGCCGAGTTTTATTTTACACCTAGTAGTTCATTTTTTCAAAATTTTGAACATTTTAGGCGTTAAAGTCCATCAAAAGTTGACCTTCTCCGTGTAAGGTTTTGAAGTATAACCATTAAGAGGTTAATTTTTAAAGGCTTGTAAATCGTAAACCGTTAGAGATATTGAAAAAATGTACTAAATAAAATCTGTTGGAAATTAATTCTCTTTAAGTTTTATTCTATTCATTTTTTCTCTAGGACGCACTGTTTTCAAGATAAATTATTTAAAAAAAAATTATTTTCCGAAAATGGTGCATCCTAGAAAAAAGTAATTAAGTACAAATTTATAGAAAATAAATTTCCTACAATTTTTATTTATTAGGTGTAAAATAAAACTCAGCCACAGGGTAAATTTGAATTTTGTACATTTTAGCCGAGTTTCATTTTGTACACCTAGTAGTTCATTTTTTCAAATTTTAAACATTTTAGGCATTAAAGTCCATCAAAAGTTGACCTTCTCCGTGTTGAAGGTTATTGAAGTATAACCATTAAGAAGGTTAATTTTTAAAGGCTTGTAAATCGTAAACCGTTACAGATATTGTAAAAATGCACGAAATAAAATCTGTTGGAAATTTAATTCTCTTTAATTTTTATTCTATTCATTTTTTCTCTAGGACACTGTTTTCAAGATAAATTTATTTAAAAAAAATTATTTTCCGAAAATGGTGCATCCAAGAAAAAAAATTAAGTACAAATTTATAGATAATTAAATTTCCTACAATTTTTATTTATTAGGTGTACAAAATGAAACTCAGCCACAGGGTAAATTTGAATTTTGTACATTTTAGCCGAGTTTTATTTTGTACACCTAATGAAACTGAGGAAAACGCACAAAAATCCTGTAGAAGAGGGTTCCTCCCTGAAATATCAAATAAACCAATGAAATTTCTTTTAAAAATCCACCAATCAAAAAGAGACCACAAACCGAGGAGTTTTTAAAAAGTAGTAAAAGATGACTTTTCTCAAATCTCCTGTTGCTAAGCAATGGGTAAACTGGATTTAATATGGTGTAAATAAAAATGAAGTTATTAAAACTGCTGATAAGATATTTTCCTCCAGGTAATCTAAAATAAATAAACAACAAACTTATGAATTCTTTAAAACAGGACTTTGTCTTGAATATTCGCAAGGAGATGTCATCAAAAATAAAATGCTCGACCTCTTCAACCTTACTGCTGAGTAAGAAATTATAGAAAAGAATGAAAGTGACATTTTTTAGAACACATTTGCCATCTTTTGCGGATGAACTTATGCAAAATGAGAAACTCCTGACGCCACGTGTCAAGCCTTATTTGATTTCGACGCTTGTGAAAATGCAACTCAAGCTAAAAGCAGACTCGAAAAATAAATATAAACTGCATAAAACGATTGAGCACATTTTACCGATTACAAATGTCGCTTTTAACAAAGAAGGATCAAAGTTAGTTTTTTAAACAAAAAAATTTTTGACACTTTTTTAAAGATGTTTGACTGGAAGTTTTGACAGAAGTTGTAAAATTTGGGATGTGTCGAAAGGAACGTTAAAAACTAGTTTGGAAGGACACGATGGAGTCGTTTTTGACGTTATGTTCAACTATCCATATGAGTAAATTATTAATTTTCTTATTTGCTGTAAAAAAGGAATTTCAGCGATCGTGTCCTGACTGCAAGTTTTGATAAAACCGCATGCGTCTGGGATTCTGAAAGTGGAGAAAGACTCGCTTCTTTTATAGGACATTCCGATGAAGTTGTCATCGTCAGATATGATGCTGCAAAAATGCACATTGCAACTGGATCTATGGACTTTACTGGAAGAATTTTCGACTTACACACAGGTATAGTAGCTACTATGGCGTACAGCACAGGACGCTAGTATAGCGTACAGCACAGGACGCTAGTATGGCGTACAGCACAGGACGTAGTATGGCGTACAGCACAGGACTGTAGTATGGCGTACAGCACAGGACGCTACTATGGCTACAGCACAGGACGCTACTATGCGTACAGACAGACGCTAGTATGCGTACAGCACAGGACGCTAGTATGGCGTACAGCACAGGACGCTACTATGTACAGCACAGGACGCTACTATGCGTACAGCACAGGACGCTATGTCGTACACACAGACGCTAGTATGGCGTACAGACAGACGCTATATGCGTACAGACAGACGCTACTATGGCGTAAGTACAGGACGCTATATGGCGTAGGCACAGACGCTACTATGGCGTACAGGACAGGACGCTACTATGTCGTACAGCACAGCACGCTACTATGGCGTACAGACAGGACGCTAGTTGGCGTACAGCACAGGACGCTAGTCGCTACTATGTCGTAGAGCACAGGGACGCTACTATGTCGTACAGCAGGACGCTACTATGGCGTACAGACAGGACGCTAGTTGGCGTACAGTACAGAACGCTAGTCGTACAGCACAGGACGCTACTATGGCGTACAGTACAGGACGCTAGTAGTATGGCAGCACAGGACGCTACTATGGCGTACAGGACAGGACGCTCCTGTGTCGTACAGCACAGCAAGCTACTATGGCGTACAGGACAGGACGCTAGTTGGCGTACAGCACAGGACGCTAGTCGCTACTACGTCGTAGAGCACAGCACGCTACTATGGCGTGCAGTACAGGACGCTACTGTGTCGTACAGCACAGCACGCTACTATGGCGTACAGGACAGTACGCTAGTATGGCGTACAGTACAGACGCTACTATGTACAGCACAGGACGCTACTATGGCGTACAGCACAGGACGCTAGTATGGCGTACAGCGCAGGACGCTACTATGTCGTAGAGCACAGCACGCTACTATGGCGTAAAGTACAGGACGCTACTGTGTCGTACAGCACAGCACGCTACTATGGCGTACAGGACAGGACGCCTGTGTACAGCACAGCACGCTACTATGGCGTACAGGACAGGACGCTAGTTTGGCGTACAGCACAGGACGCTAGTCGCTACTACGTCGTAGAGCACAGCACGCTACTATGGCGTACAGGACAGTACGCTAGTATGGCGTACAGGACAGTACGCTAGTATGGCGTACAGGACAGTACGCTAGTATGGCGTACAGGACAGTACGCTAGTATGGCGTACAGGACAGTACGCTAGTATGGCGTACAGGACAGTACGCTAGTATGGCGTACAGGACAGTACGCTACTGTGTCGTACAGCACAGCACGCTACTATGGCGTACAGCACAGAACGCTAGTATGGCGTACAGCACAGGACCCTACTATGTAGTGTAGCTAGAGCACAGCACGCTACTATGGCGTAAAGTACTGGACGCTACTGTGTCGTACAGCACAGCACGCTACTATGGCGTAAAGTACAGGACGCTACTGTGTCGTACAGCACAGCACGCTACTATGGCGTACAGGACAGGACGCTAGTTTGGCGTACAGCACAGGACTCTAGTCGCTACTATGTCGTAGAGCACAGCACGCTACTATGGCGTGCAGTACAGGACGCTACTGTGTCGTACAGCACAGAACGCTACTATGCGCGTACAGTACAGGACGCTACTGTGTACGCACAGACGCTATGTACAGCACAGGGCTACTATGGCGCAGTAGTACAGACAGGACGCTGTCGTACAGCAGGACGCTATGGTAAAGCACAGGACGCTACTATGGCGTACAGTACAGGACGCTACTATGGTGTATAGTCATTGCCTCATTTTTTGAGCAGTAATAAAATAAGTATAACAATAACGTTTTTTTCCTTCTTCAAGGAGTTGAGCTTTGGATACTGGAAGGTCATAATGATTCCCTGATCACAATGGAATTCAGCTCAGATGGAAAACACCTCATAACCGGCTCATTTGACGGCACAGCAATTTTATGGGACACCAGAACTCACAAGTAATAAAATCCAAAAAAAAAGTTTCATTTTAAATTTTCTTCTTAAGCAAAATCGGAGTATTAAAAGAACACACGGACAGCGTAAACAAATGCACTTTTAATTTCGAATCAGATTTGATCGCTTCCTGTTCTCTGGATCGCACAGCGAAAATATGGGATAGAAGGAATCTCAAGTGCAATTTTACACTCTATCATGAAGATGAAGTATTATATTTTAACATATTTTTTTGATAATGTTTAAAATTCAGGTTCTTGATATATCTTTTGATTCGTTTGGAAAAAAGTGGCGACAGGATTAGCGAACGGTACGATTAAAGTATGGGATACGAAGAAAAACTCAAAACTTCTTCTGTGCCTCAACGGCCATAAATCTGAAGTTTCAAAAGTTAAATTTTGTACTAAAATAAAAAAGTTGCTAACATTTTTTTAGGTGTCGTTTAGTCCAGGTGGTGGGCAAATACTATCAGGTTCTTCTGATGGTACTGCACGAATTTGGAATTCTTCTTCAGGAAAATGCACGCAAATTATGAATCAGCATATGGACGAAGTTTTTTCTTGTCTTTTCTCATATAATGGCGATACTGTCGTCACAGCTTCTAAAGATCGTACTTGCCAATTGTGGAAGAAAAAAGACAGTTTATCTGATGATGACGATTAAAGCTGTTTAAATCTACTTGTACTTAAATTATTAAAAATGGCGGATCTAGACAACCTTTAAAAAGAGCCTGATAAATATTAGGTGTACAAAATGAAACTCAGCCACAGGGTAAATTTGAATTTTGTAGATTTTAGCCGAGTTTCATTTTGTACACCTAATAGTTCATTTTTTTTCAAAATTTTAAACATTTTAGGCGTTAAAGTCCGTCAAAAGTTGACCTTCTCCGTGTAAGAAGGTTATTGAAGTATAACCATTAAGAAGGTTAATTTTTAAAGGCTTGTAAATCGTAAACCGTTACAGATATTGAAAAAATGCACTAAATAAAATCTGTTGGAAATTTAATTCTCTTTAATTTTTATTCTATTCATTTTTCTCTAGGACGCACTGTTTTCAAGATAAATTTATTTTTAAAAAAATTATTTTCCGAAAATGGTGCATCCTAGAAAAAAAAGTACAAATTTATAGAGAATTAAATTTCCTACAATTTTTATTTATAATAGCTTCAGACGAAAACTAGCATAGAATATCTGACAAAAAGGACTAATTTTTTCAACTTGTAAATAAATATATTTTCATTATATTTTAACAAAATTATAACATTTTAAACTAATTTACAGTTATTTCTAATATGGCAAAAATAATAATAATAAACTTACATCAGTGTTGGGCGTAATCGTAATCGCAAGTTTCTTAATTACGATTACGATTACAATCGTATTCGTATTTTTTTCTGCGATTACAATTGTAATAGCATTTTTTTTAACGATTACAATCGTATTCATATTTTTTTCTGCGATTACAATCGTAATTGTACGTTTTTTCTGCGATTACCATTATAATCGTATTTTTCTCTGCGATTAAAATCGTAATCGTATTTTTTTCTGCGATTAGGGTCGTAATCGTTACAATCGTCGAAATCGGTCGTAATCGACGTTTACGGTCGTTATCACAGAAAAAATACGATTATAATGGTAATCGCAGAAAAAAAATACAATTACGATTGTAATCACAGAAAAAAATACAATTACGATTGTAATCGTTAAAAAAATGCGATTACAATCGTCATCGCAGAAAAAAATACGAATACGATTGTAATCGTAATCGGAATTAAGAAACTTGCGATTACGATTACGCCCAACACTGACTTACATTAGCAACATAAACAATAACATATCTATAATAATTATAGTTCTTAAATATGAAGATAAAATTTGAAGTGCAATAACATTGAATCTTTTGACTAATATACAGTCTTCAATAATGAGAGATGGAATTTCCATGAAAATCTTTAAATTTTCAACATATAAGGCACTTAACCCTTAATGGAATGTGTTCCCAATTAAAATGAAAACTACCCAACAACTAAAAATAAAAAATAAAAAAATCTTCCACATACTACCTGGATAAATTTCAATCAATAGTCGTGTTCTTCACCTGCACCTGAAATTATGAAGAAGTTATTTTTTTTACATAATGAAAAGCCAAAATATGGATTTTCTAATGGCTGATAAAATGAAAGAGAGAAAGAAAATGGAATATATTTTAATTTCTCAATTTTGTTGATTTTCATTCGGTTTCTGATTTTTATTGGGTACTTTTTTAAGGAGGGTAACTTGTGATTTTAAAGTTTCTTCTACGGAATCTTGAATATTGGCGATTGTTTCTAATTTTTTCATAATATCTTCGACATTGATGTCGACTAAAGTTGCTTCTAATTTCATATTCGATCTGACTTTTTGTACGCGCCAAATTTCGCTGGTACCTTCATCAAGTCCCTGAAGTTTCGCTTTTGTGTTCTCGATGTTTTCAGGTAAATTTTCTTCTTGCGTCATAAAAATTCCTTCCTCTTCGTAGACGCTGTCGTGTTGCGCGAGAATACGCAGAAGTGGCCGGAGTTTAAGCCACCATTGATTTTTCGGAAGCCTTAGACTTAAAAAAAATTCATTTTTGCAAAAAAAAATTTTAAAAAATATTTACGGAAATAGAGTCTCTTCTTCAAGTGATTCTAGTGCGACGAAAGTGTAAGAACGTTTATTTAAACCTAAAACGCAAACTCGGTCGCCACCATCAGGTGTTTCTAATTTCTCAGCGAACCATTTTGTCGCCTGAATCCCCATTTTGGTCCCATGATTTCTGTCATACGGAGATGGCCTCCCACCCTGTTGCATATGTCCTGAAAAATTATTAAATATTAAATAAACACCAAAATAAGTAATTATTAAATAAATACCAATAATGTTCATCCTTGCAGTAAAAACGCCTTTCCCTTCTTCAGCATAAAGACGATACATGAAATCCGAGTTGTAATACTCATTGCATTTCTCATTTCTAAAAAAAAATTTTTTTTAAATATAAATATACTATGTCTAGTACTGTATAGTAGCGTCCTATACTATACACCATAATAGCGTCCTATATATACACCATAGTAGCTATACTATACACCATATACTATATAGGACACTATTATGGTGTATAGTATAGGATGCTACTATGGTGCATACTATAGGTACAGTGACCAGATTTTTTCCCCAAAAAGAAGGACATTTTCCAACCGTAAGCACACACCAATAAATATTTGATGTATTTATGAGTCTTAACTAACTTATTATGATTTTAAGAAATTTAATAAAAATTTTTAAAAAAGCGGTGACGTTTATGTTAAAGCTGATTATTTAAAATTTTACGGATGTCTAGAGCGAAAGAATATTATTATAATAAACATAGGATATTCTATTTGTATGTCTTATTAAAGCAGCACTTTCTTCTCGGCCCCATCTTAAAAAGAATTTTTCCCAACTTTTCACTCACTATAAATTATAATCCACAAAACAAAACGAAAAATTAAGAAGGGTCAAACAACATAAACGAAAACAAACGACGAAACGATAAACAGTGTGAAACCTCATTATCTCCATGAGGTTCCATTCTATAAGCGAACTCAGGATGGCCAACCAGTCATAATGTCCGGCATACCATTTCCCTCCGAACACGCACTATCGTCTTCAAAAGTTTTTTTCTTTTAATTTTTCAATTATTTATTTATTTTTTAATTCTCGTAAGAATTCCAAAAAGTAGTACGCTTGGTAGTACATGATAATGGTAGTACATGGAACCCAAAAGCAGTACTTGTCCTTCCAAAGAAGTACGTCTGGTCACCGTAACTATAGGACACTACTATGGTGTATAGTATAGGCTACACGCTAGTATACTATAGGACGCTACTATGGTGTATAGTATAGGACGCTACCACGATGGTATGGTGTATAGTATATACACTTTAGTAGCATCCTATACTATACACCATAATAGCGTCCTATACTATACACCATAGTAGCGTCCTACACTATACTATGTATATACTATCGTACAGGTGTATAGTATAGGACGCTATACACCATAGTAGTGTATAGTACGCACCTATACTATATCATCGCGTTAGTTTTAACACCAGCTAAGTCATTTTTTATCAATATTGAGTTTGGCATTGTTTCTATTGGTAAATTTTGTGAAGAATCGAATTCCGTTGGTAGTTTAACCTTATTACCAACAGAAAACGCGTAGTTCACGATTTATCCAACAGGTAATGCATTGATTCCAATGAGTAATTAATCCGTATTTTAGCTCTCCTGGAAACCTAGGAAAAATGACATAGCTGGTGTTAGAACTAAAGCGACAATATATAGTATACTATACGTAGTACAATGTATAGTATAGTATACTATGGTGTATGGTATAGGACGCTACTGTGGGTGTATAGTATAGGACGCTATTATGGTGTATATTATAGGACGCTATTGTGTGTATAGTATAGGACGCTATTATGGGTATGGTATAGGACGCTATTATGGTGTATAGTATAGGGCGCTACTATGGTGTATAGTATAGGCTACACTAGTATACTATATGACGCTACTATGATGTATAGTATAGGACGCTAACACGGTGGTATGGTGTATAGTATATATACACCATAGTAGCATCCTATATATACATCATAATAGCGTCATATATTATATAGGACGCTATTATGGTGCACACTACTATGGTGTATACTATAGGACACTACTATGGTGTATATTAGGACGCTACTGTGGTGTATAGTATAGGCTTACACTAGTACTATGGGACGCTACTATGGTGTAGTATAGGATGCTACTATACCATACACCATAGTAGCGTCCTATACTATACACCATGGTAGCTATACTATACACCATAATAACGTCCTATAGTATACACCATAATAGCGTCCTATACTATACACCATAATAGAGTCCTATACTATACCATAGTAGCTATACTATACACCATAGTAGCTATACTATACACCATAGTAGCTACACTATACACCTTATACTATATAGGACGCTATTATGGTGTATAGTATAGGATGCTACTACGGTGCATACTATAGGACACTACTATGGTGTATAGTATAGCACGCTACTATGGTGTATAGTATAGGCTATACGCTAGTATACTATAGGACGCTACTATGGTGTATAGTATAGCTACTATGGTGTATAGTATAGGACTATTATGGTGTATAGTATAGGACGCTATTATGGTGTATACTATAGGACGTATATGGTGTATAGTATAGGACGCTACCACCGTGGTATGGTGTATAGTATATACACCATAGTAGCATCCTATACTATACACCATAGTATAGTACAAGTCTTACCTTAAAATTAGACCTCTCTGGACTCCTTCTGCCATTTTGGAAGACATGTGGTAAACATCCTTAACAAGGTTTTTGATCGTGAATTTTTCTTCGAATATATAAGCAGCATCCGCACCACCAGCAAGGCCTGAAAAACTTTAAGGTAAAAACTGCAGGATCCAGCCAGGGGCTTTTGCCATAATGCCAACCCTTTGGGCCACACAAACCCACAAACATACCAGCCATTGTAGCCAAAAATCCGCAGTATCCACCCATAGTTTCAACGATAAAAACTCTTCTTTTTGTACCTTGCGCTGATTGACGGATTCTGTCACAAATCTAAAAATAAAATAGTTTTAAATATAAAATTTCTTTTTTTTACCTCAGTTATTTCATTTAATGCAGTATCACATCCTAAAGAGAGCTCAGTTCCTGGAACGTTGTTACTTATTGTAGATGGAATTATTAATATAGGAATATTGAATTCTGGGTAATCTTTGACAGCCTTGTTAAACTGAATACCAGCCATAAAAGCCTAAAAAAAATTGTTTACAAAAAAATTAGGTGAATAATTGACAAACCTCAAAGCCACCAATGATGAGAAGCCCTTCGATTTTATATTTTTGAAATTGTTCAGCAATCTGAGGAAACTTGTCTGCAGGCAACGTACGTTTTGTACCCAAAGAGCGCCTCCTTCGGACGTCCAGCCAGAAACGTCAACCCACGACATTTCTTGGAACTGAAAACTTTTTGAGGAGACTGTTATAAATAAAACAGTTAAAAATACAAACCGATCCTGCCACTAATCCATCAATTCCATCATGGATTCCGTAAACTGTAGCATTCTTACAAATACTACTCCTTACAAACGCTCTTACACAAGGATTCATACCACAAGCAGGAGCGCCAATATG
The DNA here is from genome assembly GCA_014119065.1 of Orius insidiosus. NCBI lineage: Eukaryota > Metazoa > Arthropoda > Insecta > Hemiptera > Anthocoridae > Orius > Orius insidiosus. The sequence goes on along the minus strand of JACGAQ010003815.1, from coordinate 10,662 downwards.
CATAACCGCCAAAATGTGTTTCTAAACACAAAAAAATTCAAAAAAAAGAGAGAAAAAAAAACCATACTTTTATATCACTTTTAGGGGCAGGAATGATCTGATTGAGCATTCTAAACGTTTCTAAATTCCTCATAAATGATCTAAAAGAAATAAATATGAAGCTTCTTTAAGGGGATATGAGGGTTTTAAGTTGGTTGCTTTGTACATATTTCGTTGTGAGCAACGGTTTCGGTTTTTCCCTTCTATCTTGGAAACCGTCGCTCAAAACGAAAAAATGTCCTAAGTAAAAGTTGTAGCTACGGAAATTTACTACATAAAATATCTTCAGTTTTTTCCGTCAGAGCAATATTTTAGGAGATATGAAGGTTTTAAGTTTTCAGCTCTGTAGGATATTAGTTTTAACCGCATAACTCCTTAAATATTACGCAAATAATAAATAAGAAATTTTTGTAGGAAATCTTTGTACTACAACTTTTACTTAGGACATTTTTTCGTTTGAGCGACGGTTTCCGAGATAGAAGGGAAAAACCGAAAACCGTTCTCACAACGAAAAATTTGCAAAGCAACTCACTTAAGAACCTCATATCTCCTTAAGTATTGCTCTGACAAAAAAACCAATGAGGTATTTTTGTAGGAAATTTCCGTAGCTACGACTTTTACTTAGGACGTTTTTTCGTTTGAGCGACGGTTTCCGAGATAGAAGGGAAAAACCGAAAACCGTTGTTAACAACGAAAAATTTGCAAAGCAACCACTTAAAACTCATATCTCCTAAGTATTGCTCTGACAAAAAAAATAGATATTTTGTAGGAAATTTCAGTACTACACTTTTACTTATGACATTTTTTCGTTTTGAGCGACGGTTTCCGAGTAGAAGGAAAAACCGAAAACCGTTGTTAACAACGAAAAATTTGCAAAGCAACTCACTTAAAATACCTCCTTAAGACAAAACAACCTTCCTCTTAATTTGTGGCAGTTTCAAAATTCTTTTCTGCCATCGCTTCAGAAACGGCTTTGGTTCTTTCTACGCATTTCATCACGGCACGAAATCGCCTGATTCCCATCCAGAGTAATCACTAAAGATTGAGAATTAGGTTTCGCATGCATCAATCACTGCTTCTGCACCCATTCTGCATGCCTGAAAAAAGTTTTATATTTTTTGAAGAATGTTTTTAACACGAGGATTCTATCGAAAGCTGATGGGTTTCCTCCGCGCTGTATATGCCCCAAAACTGTGATTCTTGTATCCTGTTGGCTTTTTCTAAGATGGTTTGTTAACAAGTTGAACGCTGATTGGATTTCCGTATCGATGGCTCCTTCGGCTACAATAATTGTGTTGTTCTTTGCCCCGAAGATCTCGCCTAAAAGGTAAATTTGAAGAATCAAATTCAAAGGACATACCTGCTTCAACAAATTGCAAAGTGCATCCGGCCAATCGCGTGGAGGTGGACTTTCAGGGCAGAAGACATAATCAGCTTCAGTCGCAATCGCTGAAACTAATGCCAAATAACTAAGACAATTGAGTAAGTTAGTAAGCAGGTGTACCCGCAGTGTCGACCCATGACTTCAAGAATAAAACAACGTTGATGAGAATGACTTGTTGAATAAGTCGCATCCGCTGCTTCTAGAATCCGATGCAATGCAGAATCTGCACCAATCGTCATGTCCGTACCCCAAAATCATTATCGATCGATCCAACCATCCGACGATATTAAGATGAGCGAATTTCGTCAATTGCTCGCCAGTTATTTCACCTAAAAAATTTAATAAGGAAAAAACATATAATGAGGTACCATTTCATGAAGTTCTTTAATAAGCGAAGGCCATTCTTGCTTGAAAAGATTCGCTCCTGTAAGCGAACCATCACCGCCGATAACAACCAAATTGCTTATTCCTTTTATGATCAAATTTCTGGCTGCTTTAAGTCGACCATTTCTCTCCCTAAACTCTGTGCATCGAGCAGAACCTATGATAGTTCCTCCCTAAAATTTTGAAATAATAAATAACAAGGTTAAAACTAACCTTAGAAATTATTCCAGACACAGAAGACCAATTAGCTTCAACGATATTATTGCCACCATCGACCATCCCTTGGTAGCCTTCACGTATAAATAAACTCTGCAACCAAATAAATTCCCATACGTACAACAGATCTTACAGCTGCATTCATGCCTAAAAATATTTTATATAATATTTTACTATACCTAAAAGTATAACAGAGGGTGAAGTATAAAGGAGGGAAGTATAACAGAGGGGGAAGTATAAAGGAGGGAAAGTATAACAGAGGGGGAAGTATAAAGGAGGGGAAGTATAACGGAGGAAGTAAAAATTCAAAATTAAGTCAATTATCACCTTGTGAATCTCCTCCGCTGGTAAAAACTGCAATTCCTTTTCCTTTGAAAGCTCCACATTCTATAAACCTCTTCTGAGGATCTTCAGATGCCATTTTTGAAGTTTTCAAATAAAAAATATGATTACAACACACGCAATAGTATTTTTTTTTTCTTTATCTATTTTTTAAAATCTGTTATCTGTTATCAGAGTGCGCACCTCTCTCAAAAATATGAACACAACTCGCGGCAGAGATGATTTTTGAAATATTGGAATTTGATCTGCGTGCATTCGATATCTAATCAGAAAAGCGAATTTTATTTGTAAAGCGGTTTTTATTAACTATTAGAGAACCTTGACATAATTTTGTGAGTAATCGATGGGCCCCTCCTTTTTAAAAAGCCGGTTTTTAATTGAGGGAGTAGGGATAGTCGAAAACTCGTAGAGACATGATTGACACCTGCAGCTTCAACAGATTTGAGCGGGAAATATGGGCGCATGCGGAGAAATGCCATGGCGCTGGAGATTATGCCAGAATGGCATTTCGCCGCTTAATTGAGGGAGTAGGGATATCGAAAACTCGTAGACATGATTGACACCTGCAGCTTCAACAGATTTGAGGAAATATGGGCGCATGCGGAGAAATGCCATGGCGCAGATGGCAGAATGGCATGATTACGGAATCTTCAGTGAGTAATCGATGGGCCCCTTTTTTTAAAAAGTCGGTTCTTAATTGAGGGAGTAGGGATAGTCGAAAAACACGTAGAGACATGATTGACACCTGCTGCTTCAACAGATTTGAGCGGGAAATATGGGCGCATGCGGAAAATGCCATGGCGCTGGAGATTATGGCAGAATGGCATTTTTCCGCTCATAATTGAGAGAGTAGGGATAGTCGAAAACTCGTAGAGACATGATTGACACCTGCAGCTTCAACATATTTGAGCGGGAAATATGGGCGCATGCGGAGAAATGCCATGGCGCTGGAGATGGCAGAATGGCATGATTACAGAATCTTCAGTGAGTAATCGATGGGCCCTTTTAAAAAGCCGGTTCTTAATTGAGGGAGTAGGGATGGTCGAAAACTCGTAGAGACATGATTGACACCTGCTGCTTCGACAGATTTGAGCGGGAAATATGGGCGCATGCGGAAAATGCCATGGCGCTGGAGATTATGGCAGAATGGCATTTTTCCGCTCATAATTGAGAGAGTAGGGATAGTCGAAAACTCGTAGAGACATGATTGACACCTGCAGCTTCAACAGATTTGAGCGGGAAATATGGGCGCATGCGGAGAAATGCCATGGCGCTGGAGATGGCAGAATGGCATGATTACGGAATCTTCAGTGAGTAATCGATGGACCCCTTTTTAGCCGGTTCTTAATTGAGGAGAAGGGATAGTCGAAAACTCGCAGAGACATGATTGACACCTGCTGCTTCAACAGATTTGAGCGGGAAATATGGGCGCATGCGGAGAAATGCCATTGTGCGGAGATGGCAGAATGGCATGATTCCGTACCATCCTCCGTAGTTCGAGTAAAAAAGCATGACCACTTACCCACAAAATAAAATGAAAATCGAAATTTTTTGGGGAATACCTTTAGGCGTATACGGGGTGTCCGGAAACGTTAAAAAGTGGTTTTATGAAAAAAAAAAGTCAAATGTAAACCCGTTTAATTTAAATCAAAGAATTTGATGGTGTAGTTTAAAATGCGCTTGGATATACAGGGTGTCCCCAACAGAACCTAACTTCGTAATGTAAAAATTGTCAAATTTTAGCATTTTGTGTGCTAAAATCCATTAAAATTGACCTAAGAGACTCAATTTTTAATGTCAATAATGTCAAATTTTAGCGTTTTGTGTGCTAAAATCCATTAAAATTGACCTAAGAGATTCAATTTTTAATGTAAAAATGTCAAATTTTAGCATTTTGTGTGCAAAAATCCATTAAAATCGACCTAAGAGACTCAATTTAATGTGAAAAATGTCAAATTTTAGCATTTTGTGTGCAAAAATCCATCAAAATCGACCTAAGAGACTCAATTTTTAATGTGAAAATGTCAAATTTTAGCATTTTGTGTGCTAAAATCCATTAAAATTGACCTAAGAGACTCAATTTTTAATGTCAATAATGTTAAATTTTAGCATTTTGTGTTCTAAAATCCATTAAAATCTACTAAAATGAATCAATTAAGGCGCTCCGGGTACGAAGGGCGAACTCGACAAAACGTAGTTTCGAGATATTCGCATTTTAAATTTTTCTGTTAAGGGCGAACTCGACAGAAAAGTCACTCTCTGGAATTTTCGTGGCGAGATTTTTGATTTTATAGAATCATAGAGGAAAGGGTTTTTTTTAATAAATTTTCGAATATTTTTACGATTATTAATTCACAAAATGTATGATTTATATTTATTTCATGGCGGTGAGCTGTTCCAAGAGGAGTGGGGCTCCCGGAAAAGGAGTGGGGGTAGTGGACTAGGATACGAGTTCGCCCTTCGTACCCGCTCGGATATCGCAGTTAGAGCTTTGCCGCATATCGGTTTTTACGTATTTTAAAGGGGAAAAAAGGGCAAACTCAAAATAAAATTACATGTATTCTTCAAAAGGTCTAGAATCTGAAAATGAAAAAAAAAAATTTGTCCGATGTCGAGTTCGCCCTTCGTACCCGGAGCGCCTCAATTTTTAATGTAAAAAATGTTAAATTTTAGCATTTTGTGTGCTAAAATACATTAAAATTGACCTAAGAGACTCAATTTTTAATGTCAATAATGTCAAATTTTAGCATTTTGTGTTCTAAAATCCATTAAAATCGACCTAAGTGAATCAATTTTTGATGTAAAATGTTAAATTTTAGCATTTTGTGTGCTAAAATCCATTAAAATCGACCTAAGTGAATCATTTTTGATGTAAAAATGTTAAATTTTAGCATTTTGTGTTCTACAAAAAGACCCTATGAATCTTTTTTGTGAAATTTGTATTCAAATTGTGAAATTAAAAACATGGCTTCTGTTTATGTTTGAAATAAGCTGGCTTTTGATTAAGTTAAAATTATAAAATCCTACCTTAGGTTTTGTGCGAGGCGATTTTCTGAGCGGGCGGACGGGACGTTTTAAAGGGCGCTTTGGCAGCGCTTTTTTCACCGGTTGACGTCCACGTCTGACCACTTTCGCTGGCTCTGGCGGCGGCGACGGTTTTTCTTTGGTCTGCGCGACGAGAACTGGAGGCGGTTTTTCTTTGATCTGGGCTACAAGATGCGGCGGAGAAAGGCTTTCTTCAGTTTTCGAACTGATCACTCGAGGGCTCTTTTGCAATATTGGCCTTCGCGGTTTTCTCCTTTTCTCATCTTCCGAAGATAGTTCAGAATCGGAAGAAGAGGATGGCGTCTTGGGTTTTGTCGCAGACAATTTGAGTTTTAGTGACCCCTAAAAAAGTTTTAGTTAAATATGTCATTAAAAATACTTTTGACATAATAGCGAAAAAAAGAAAAAAAAAAAAATCCTAAATCATACAGGCTCAAATTAGATTCCCGTACGCTGAAAGAAGGCTGAGGACTTGGAGATCGTGAAGAGCTGCTAGAAGTGTCGCCTGGAGCTTTTCCAGAACTGTCCGAGCTATCGGATTCGCTGTCACTTAGAGATGATGCGGAGCCATCTTGAGATTCAGAATTAGAACCGGAGGAACTTTCTCCGTCGCTCTCCTCCGATCCTGAGCTCTCGTCTTCCGTTTCAGGTTCCTCGTGGGCCGGTGGACATGGAGTCATAGGAGGCAAAGGTGTCGCCGGTTCCTAAAATAAACAAAAATTAAAATACATTTAAGACTATTTTAAATACCTTTATGGCATCCATGTCCACCGTTGAGGGCAAATCTTCAGGTTCAGAGTCTTCAGCCGGCCTGTGGATGACTGCACTCCAGTCGCAACTTTTGAGAATATCCGTAGAAACTCCGAACTAAAAAACTGTTAGATACTCAATTTACAACAAAGAAAGTTTACTTTTTTGATATCATTGTGCAGCGCTGGAGCTGTAGGTCCGAGCGTAGGAATCGGAACATATTGGACTGGTGGAGAATACGTAGACGCACTTTTGTCTACTTGAGGCATCATGTAATACTCCATGCAGTCCTAGTAAACATCACACCAGAATCCTAAAAACGTTAAAAATAAACACATTAAAATCTCCAGCATTTCTTGGCAAAGAAATATTCCCGTTAAAACATGAATGACATTCCAAGCTAGGGCAAATCTATGACACAGCTGGTTATCTTAATAGTCCTAATAAAAACGTCATATTCATCAATTAAGAAGAAAATAGCTCATTTATAGCACCAAAAGTGCGCAAGTTGTGTTGCTAGCACAGCAACAGCCCCCAAAAAATATCAAATCCATCACACCAAGCTTGTTGTTAACTAATACACATTATGCATTTTAAACATGAGATATTCTAATAAAACAAAACAAAATCATCAAATTCCAGTCAGCTGGTTATAAGTAGATTTGATATTCATATAATACCCTCCAAGTTATCGACAATAACTAGTTCATTACAATCAAACATTCCAGTTTCCAAAATGGTCAAATCTACTGCATGCAGCTGGTTATCATATGAAGTTTATTGTGTTTAAATACTAGGATGATCAGGTTAAAACGGGTATATTCCTAAGTAACGTACATTAAAAAACCATAATTCAAATTTATAATGGCTATAAAGTAATTTTACCGACCTTTTGACTCCTAAGGTCTCCTTATTATGAGAATGCGATCTACGCAGAAGAAAAAGGTTTTTCCAGCAAACTAACATTTCTTCTACCCCAGTAGAGGGGTGGTAAGTAAAGTGATATAAACGATCAAAAATTTAATAGATTTAAGACATCAAATTAGCATAAAAACGTGATTTCAACATAAAGATTACGGAATGCGATTCGACGTTGGGAATCGACGATGCTGTCAACAACGTTTGGAATGTTCTAGGCCCAAACTGAGTGACGAAGAACGACTTTCACTCTTTAAAAATGACAAAAAGTAGTCGATGCCTTTTAATTGAATGATATTTTACCTGGAAAAACCTTTACGAGCCATAAACAAAGTCAAAGATGGCGGAATTTAACCGTCGGTAAAAAAACAAACGAAAAACACACGGAAATGATTGTTTTCACGGTAAATCGAGCACGAAACTCGAGAAGGATAAAAGAAGATTCGATTGCGAAAAGGTCTTAAAATTTAATTCGGTTGTAAACGATGAGAAACTTATTTTTTTCAATGGAAAGGAGGCGTTCAGGAACTTCGGGTTCCTATTTCCCGATGTAAATAGAAATGGCGACTCGATATAAACGCTTCCTGCGATCAATCTCGAAAGTATCAAACAGATGTAACTTCCCGCCTTTTATTAAATTTTGCCGCCCTTTTTAACACCTGTCACTCAGGCGTCTCGGCGATTCCTGTCTACGAGTTGAATTTGGTTCTTCGTAAGCAGGACGGGAGAAGAAACCGTCCCAAACTATCTGGAGTACTTCACATTTTGACTAAAAAAATTGTATCATTACCCACCCCATAAGCGTGATGTATGGACGTAAAGTGTAGAATCTACACATTTCTTCAACCCTTTCCTCCAGCAAGTGTCTTGAGCGATGCTCCAGCAAGTGTCTTGAGCGATGCTCCATCAAGTGTCTTGGGCGATGCTCCAGCAAGTGTCTTGGGCGATGCTCTAGCAAGTATCAGCACAGCTGATTTTAAGTACTAGCGCATCAGTTTGTTTTATAAAAACTCTAAAATGCAACCCACCAATTTTGAGTCTTCTCAAATTTGATTCTCCTACATTTCTTCTACACTGTAGATGGACAAGCGTTACCGTACTATCGTGGTACAGCGAAAAGCCATTTTTTGCCAGTCGCATAAAGGATGATAGGCAAACTCCGTTGTTACAGAGTGAACGGTTACCTCCGCTGGGCTGTGTCAATCTTCAGTATCTTCCCCTAAGCTAGCATCTTTTTTTGAGCTTTTCGGTCCAAATTGGTAAAGCAGGAACTCAAAGTTGGTGGGTTGCATTTTAGAGTTTTTATAAAACAAACTGATGCGCTGGTTCTTAAAATCAGCTGTGCTGATACTTGCTAGAACATCGCTCAAGACATCCGCTAGAGCATCGCTCAAGACATCCGCTAGAGCATCGCTCAAGATACTCACTAGAGCATCGCTCAAGACATCCGCTGGAGCATCGCTCAAGACACTCGCTAGAGCATCGCTGAAGACATCCGCTGGAGCATCGCTCAAGACATCCACTGGAGCATCGCTCAAGACACTTGCTAGAGCATCGCTCAAGACATCCGCTGGAGCATCGCTCAAGACACTCGCTAGAGCACTCCATAGTAAACATTTCAGAGGCCCTACTGCTACTGCCAAGTCATCAACCGCAAATTTTGGTTGAAAAGTGATTCGGTCAAGTCTAGACATAGTACCAAGCTCAATGAATTTGAAACATATGTAAAAACATTTTATTAAAATCTTTAACAAAAAATAGTATATAAACCTTATCACCCTTAATAAATTTGATTATTTTCTAAGAAAAATGGTTACAATTTGGACTCAGTGAGCCAAGCGAATGTCTGCGGTTTGCGGTCCGAAGAGGGGTTGATCATAACATTGATTATCGTCGGGCCATCTTCACTCTGAAAACAGAAAATGTTGAAATCAGTGAGAAACTTTGCAAGTACGGCCAAAAAGGTGAATTTGACGTTGATTGGTGCAGGGGGGGATTGGACAACCACTATCATTGCTAAAAAAAAAAAAATTGCAAATTTTTAAATAAATTGAGTCTCTACGATGTTAACGATGTTACTGGACAAGTGGTCGACTTGAGTCATATCGATAGTTCCGTCTGCGTACGAAAATGTGAAGAATGTTTAGAAGGTTCGGATATGGTGGTCATGATCGGCGGAATAGGAAGAAAGCCTGGTATGAGCAGATGACCTATTTGAATGCAATGCCAAAATCGTGCTTGATTTATCAGAAAAACTTATCGCGTTTTGTCCCAAAGCATACATTATCATGGTTAGTAATCCGGTGAACAGTTTAGTGCCTGTTGTATCAGAAGTTTTTAAAAAATGCAATGAAAACCCAAATCGAATTTTTGGAATGATGACACTTGATGTAGTCCGTGCCAAAACATTTTTAGGACAAAAACTAAACATAGAGCCTGAATTGGTGAAAATCCCGGTTGTGGGAGGACATTCGGAAAAGACGACGATTCCGATTTATTCAAGGGCGATACCTTCAACGGAATTCAGACTTTCAGATTTGATCGACATGACAAAACATGTTCGAATGGGAGGGAGTGAAGTAGTCAATGCAAAAAAAGGAGAAGGTTCGGCGATTTTGGCCACTGCCCATGCAATATCACAATTTGTGACATCACTTTGTAAAGCAATAAACGGTGAAGAAATAACTGAATGCACATACGTCGCATCTACAGTAACTGAAGCAGAATTTTTCTCAACTCCCGTCCTTTTGGGACCTGAAGGTGTCAAGAAAAATCACGGCCTTGGCAAAATTTCTGAATTCGAAAGCAAACTAGTTTGTGAAGCAGTCGAAGAATTGAAGAAAGACATACACAGGGGAGTAAAATTTGTTCGCGAAAATAAAAGCCATTAATGTAAAATTACTTTTAAGCCTTCTTTTAAGGCATTTTCAATATCTTCAACTTTAGTGCAAAAAAATCCTTTCCCTCCACGTAAATTGGCCATCACTTCATAATGGGTGTTTGGAGACAGTGTGGAAGGTGGCAGCCTAAAAATTAGAAAAAATTAAAAATTACAGTTTATAAAAAGATAAACCTTTTAGCGATCTCTCCTTCACTTCTTAATTCATCAAAAAATTCTTCTGAAAAGCCTCCATAGATGCCATTGTTGTTCACAATCACAACAATAATTGGCAACTTATACCTGAAAAATTAGTTTTAACATTTTTTTAACCCAAAATTTGATGTTCGAATACCTGAACATTGTTTCAACTTCCATTCCGGAGAATCCAAAAGCTGAATCGCCTTCAACACAAATGACTTTTGTTCTGGGCGAATGGTCCCTGCACCAGACAGCAGCAGCGATGGCGAAACCTGGCCCAACACCCATCGTTCCAAATGTACCAGCATCAAGTCTTCTCCTGGGGAAGTTATTCGCCAAAATTCCCCTTCCAATATCCATCGTATTTGCACCTTCGCTAACAATAAAACTATCTAAAAAGACAAGAAGTAAATCACATTCGACGAGTAGATTATGGTACTTTTGGAATTAACTGTTGCATATGATGAAAAACGGTGTAGTAATTCAATGGTACGGATGTATCTTT
>JACGAQ010003814.1:0-23828 GCA_014119065.1 Orius insidiosus | reverse complement strand
TGATGTTGAAACCACAAAATAGTGGCAAAAATTTCGCAAATGATAATTTTGTATCTCCATTTCGAAGGAGCGAAAATGGTTCTGCATCTTCCTGTTCTTTTGCTAGGCTCCCAACACGTCTAGGAATCAAGGGAATTTTCTTCCTCCCAATCGAAAATACGTAAAAAAAATTCAAGTTGCTATTGTATCTTTAGCGCACGGTGCCCTACAATTATTGCGGGGACGCTTCCCTCTTCATAGCACGTGAGTCGTGTGCGGTTTTTACTATTTCGAAAGACGTCTATGACACTAATGCCGTAACCAATACCAGTCTCGCGTAAAAAATCTTTCCATCCTGCTTAATTAAATGGAAATATTATAAAATCGAAAGACAAATTTTTTTTGCGTTGTGCAACCTCGGAAGTCGTTTGAACGAAAACAATCGTTCTCAGCAAGCCGGATTTTCACGTTTATAGCATGAATACTGCGGTTTCGTTCCCTTTAAAAGGCGTCCATTAAGTTTAAAGAAAAAAAATTCTATTTCAATTACTAAAACCTAACTGTGAGTTTTGAAGATTTCTTTAAAGTCTTGAAATATCACGTCATCTGAAGGACACCGCAAAGCTAAAATTTGTTCCCATTAACTCGGATTTCCGCACATCCTGTTTAATTTAATGAAAAAAATGACAGTAAAACGCCCATTTTCTCTTTTTTTTATCCGGTTATTGAAAGAGGTCAAGGAATCGTATTTTGTCTCTAAATGCACACGTCCTCATGAGTTCCACCACATGTCCCTCCGTCGTCCTTGAGGTGGTCGACCGTTAGCTCCTCGGAGAACAGGTTCAGAGTGAAATGACGTCACAGTTACACAAGTACGAAGTTACGGACTTTCCCCAGTGAACCCTTTTGTCTTTTTTAAGGACTTATTATTTTTAACGCGCCGTTAAGAAGATTCCGGATGAATGTCTTGGTTCCGGTCCAATCTCGTTCCTCCACGCACGGATATTTCACGCCGACTTGTTTACACCTGTTCGTGTTATCCTCCCACAAATTTTTTTATCTTTACTACATAGGGCATCCTCAATAAATTCTTCTTGGCTACCCTAGATAAGCCTGATTCTTGACAACCGTCTCCTTTCTGCCCTTGTTCATCTCTAGTTTAAGAGTAGGCAGTAAAATTAGCATTGTTGCTTCTGGCGTGTAACATCCCAACCCATGTAGCACTACCACTACCTACTATTCTCTTAAGTTTTCGTAATATTGGTGTATTTTTAAGCCGCAGTTGCAGTTTCCCAATTTGTTTCTCAAGTTATTGAACAAGAGAATGGCCTTCATATGCGAAAAGACATCTGAAGGTTTTAATTATGCATCATAAAACAAGGAGCTTCGGTTGTTGCTCTCAAGTCAATAACACGTTGGAAATCCTTTTACAACGAGGAACGATTTTGATTCACATCCAAACCAAAATTCAGTCCGTTTATCACCCCTTCTTCCTATTACGTTCTGCGGTCGACAAACGTTTATAATTTTCGATTATAGCTCTGTTGTAAATTGGCATTTTTGGGCTCTCGTTAAAGCTTCAAAGGCGGACTCATAAAAACGAATATGCGGGCGAATAACCTTGAACCTGCCTTAATTTCCGCGCTTTTTCGACATCTTCCTGTTTGTGAGGTCAGTTTTTAAACACAAAAACTCTAAATCTACAGTTAACCATTGTAAAGTGTTAAGTAATTAAAAAAACTATATTTAACCGATTTTGAAGTTTTACTTCGTACACGTAAACGCTTATGTAAATTGAGTCTTGTGAGCGTGGAAACGGCTCTGTAAATGCGTTGCTGATTTACGGCCGGTGGATTGATGAGAATCTTAAGCGTCACGCGAAGTTTAATCAACCGACCCTGAGGCCGGTGTTATTTTAGTGAACAAAAACGTTTGAAATTTCATAAATTTTTAGAATTCATCAAAACAAAAAACCGTTTTCCGGTCAAAAACTGAATCTTTGAGGCACTATCGTACTGTAGGTTTTAACCTATTTCCTTTTCGATTTACTCAAAATGTCTTTTTTTCTTGTTAAGAAACTTATAAATATTCAAAACGAAATTGAACGATATTAAGTTGACCGTTAAAAAGAGAAAGAAGCTGCATTCTTTTTAACCTTATGAAGTTTTAACGATATACAATTAATGCTAGCCTTTTCCAATTATGTGGAAACCTTTTTTCCTCTCAAAAGAGGTCATGCGGAAGATTACCTTGTTTTCTCTGTTTTAAAAACACTTAACTGTTTGAAATTTATAAAAGTGCTCGTTTCGATGTCGGTAACACGATACTCAACTAAATAGGGCTTTAAAGGAAACCCTTTAAAAAAATTTAATCCTCGAAGGGCGCTTCAAGCGAAAATTTTTTCGGTTTTTTTCTCGAAAGGAAAGTAGTGAAGAAAGAATTTTCCCCGTTTTTATCCTAAGGAGACAAAGAATGTGATTTCTACACAGTAGGAGCGACACAATTGAGGGAGAGATCTTGATATACACTCGAAAATCAATTATTAATTGAATAATTAGCACCTTTTCTTCTTCCTACACTTTCTCCCTCTTGTAAACCCATTGTTTATGTAGAAGCGCAGTAGGTTATGACTGGATTCTTTAGCTCTACATTATTAAAACATCGATTTTTGCTTCAGATTGAATTATTTGACTCTCGAATACTGCGTGTATCATTACTAAAGTTGAGCGTTTATAAATTTAAGATATCCCTTGTGGTTTACGTGTCGGAAAAGTGCAATACATTCTCATCTACGCCTCCCCCACTAAATATTGACACGCGCTGACTCCTTTTTCGTTTAATTGGATCGATCTGTGACTCACCTTTTCCTTAGTCTCCCTTAACTATTTACTCCATTTTAGTTTCGATTGTTCATTCTATTGTTTTTGCTTCTTTAGATCATTAGTGGTCTCTGGCCAATTTGTTCAAATCTAACCTGTGATTTTTGTGCCGAACGTTTATGTTATTGTTTACGCGGTTTTTTTTCTTCTCGTATAATCAACTCGTATTTTACCTTTCAAAAAATACAACCTTGCTTAACCTCAGAGGTTCATCACGACGGTAATCAATGCCGAAAAGCTCACCTTCTTCTATCAAACTTTCACCCCAAAAAATATGTTGAATAATATTTTTTTTTCTAATTTTTATTAGTTTCTAGTTAGAAACCTAAATCCTTGAACTTGATGCTGCAATAGGATCCTTTGTCTATCCAAGAAAATTGTTGTTACGTATTCACTTTCACTCCGGTATAGTTCCAAAAATCCTTAACATTTTGAATTTTTGTTTAAATCTTACTCTTTAGTGGTCGTTTTTAAAAAAGAACGTTCTTTATGACATTAACGTAGGTTGTAAAGAATTGCCAGTCTTCAGTGGGCTGTATCTTAATGTCAGCAGTTCCAACTTGCAATTTCTGTAGGTTTTCAAAAGCCCACGGTTCTCCGATTTTGTAATCGTCAAATAAGAAAAAAAAAGTTAAAGAAAAATCTTCTTTTAAACATGAGCGCATTATTATTCTTGTGAAGTAAACCGCGCGCATTGAAAACGTCCTGGGAAGCCGTTTTAAGTCTAGCCATTGTAAACACTACATTGGGACGTGTTCTTACAAAAAAGGACTGGTGGTCTCCGACTCCTAACGTCAAAATTGAATAGGGGAAAAATAGACGGTGGGGCATATTTCGTGTTTCCCAGCAATTACCGAAATAGGAAAAGCTCACGTGAATCCGATACTTTTGTATTCTAACTTTCTCTCTAGACCGCATCCCAAGGTAAATCAAAATATTACCCTAGATTTTTAATTATTACAGGTTTTTTATAGGCTGCATGCCATTAAAAATTAAAAACGCGGAGGTATTATCGAGCGCTAAATTTAATTATATCGTGCAACACGTCATTCTGTTGACTGTCTAGACAAATAAAAATATTGTTTAATATTTCATAGGTCGCTATAAGAATGTGCACGTTTCCTTTTATCTTTTTAAGGCTTAAAAAGGATACGTCGTCAAGGGTCAATTGTGATAGAACAGGAAATAGCCACCAAACATGCTTCACGCTATTGTGGTTTCCATACATTCTCACTGTAATTTTTAAAAGAAGTTTGGTCGATACCTAAGCTATAAAACTGCATACTTATGGAGGAAAGGGAATTTCAATGGGAAATAAAATGATCTCGATAAAACGCTTTTTGATGGGCTTACAACCTTTTCTGTAGGTTTTAATATCGATTTTATGACAAGCTTTGCGTTTTGAACTTGACTTACATACCAACTGGCTATGACTAATACGTTTCTAAATGAACGAAGAATACTTATTTCCCTTTATTTTAAAAACCGTAATCGACGTCCACAATCTAAACGTAATGAGGCCATTACTATTCATTAGTTTAGGGTAAGTGCGTGACGCTCGGTTGTATCTCGTGAGTACGAATTGGACGTTTTCCTATAGGGAGAAGAAAATCTATTTTCAAGTTAAAAGAAGGCTAAAAAATACATAACAAATTTGACGGATTTTTATAGGTCAATACGTATGTAATGCCTTCATTTCTGATATAATTCACAAAAATCGCTACGCTTTCCCAATTGTTATCCACGGCGCTTCTCCGTCTTTTCCAGCTCCCGAATCTGACCTTAAAACGTGCTTTCAACGTCAAAACGATTATGTCACAATTACAGTTACGACTCATCAAATGAAATAAATTATACAATAAAATTTTATTTATTTTTTTTTATACAGTTACAATCGTGAAAACGTTTTATTCAAAAATGGGACGGGAGATTCGGATGTTTCGTCTGGTACTTTCAGTCGTGAGGAAGCCATAATTGCGATTTCGGATTAAGTCTCTGGGTCAGTTCCGCGATGCGGTTTCGAAAGGTGTTTCCCTCCCAATTCTATTATTTTTACACGTTTAGGAATTTTGACGCCTCTTGCCATAAGTACACAAAAGATGTCTCAATGTTGACAAACATCGTCATCAAAGGTTTTAGGTATTTTGTTTCGATACGTTGGTTAAACTTTTTTTTTCTCTCTCCTCTTGTACAATCTAGTTATACCGGTTTGTTGCACAAAAGGTTTTGACAATATTTTTTGTTGAAAACGTAATCACTATAAATCATTCAACACTTGTCCATGATAAATGGCGTATGCAGTACAATTTTTTAATTTAATTCCGTGACAGATTATTGATGAGTCTTTATCATTAATTTACCGTTGACGTTCCAACCCTACGTATACTTAACCCGTTATTTTCCACCTATTATATTTCGTTCGAAGAATATTTTCTTTGACCATATCAGATGCGTTATAAAAGAGAACAATGGTTTTGTTAAGAGAAGTCCTTTACCCATGACTACAAAAGCTCTGTTCTGTGCGAAAAACTCACGTACGTAAAAAATACTCGGAAGTCCCAGATTTGATTGAATTTCGTGCGAAACGATCACAAAAATTAACGTTAAGCTTTTAAATAAGTCAAAGAGGAAGTGATAAAATAGTCATTCTATGGCGGGTAACTTAAAGTGAATGCGATGTAGCAAGTTTCATTTGCCTTAGTGGTCTTAAAGCGTCTACTTTTTTAAAGGAGTAAAAAAGGGAGTCATGTTTAATGCAAGCTTAACTTGAAGATACTGGAATGATCGGGGTACATGTTGCAAATAGCAAGGTGAATGCCAAATCGGATACTATGCATTCCAAATATTCCCAGTCATCGTACACGTTTCGGTCTCATCATCGTGTTCGGAAACATCACGCAATCGTCTCTTTTTCATTGTCATGCTCCTAACTGCATCGTGATTGTATTTTTTAGAAAGTTTTCTATTAATGTTGCAGTTTTTGTTAAAAACTGTTCCGAACGTGTGAGTTGAGATTCGTCGCGATCACTGATGATGCTAAGTAATTTTCCGATGCACATTCACGGTGTAGTAATTGAAGTATCCGTTAAAAGTGCTTAGAGTCATCACGACTATTGTTTTGCCTCATTTTACCATAGACCTGATTTCCCATTTTCGTTTTCTTCTTTTAGTTCAATTTGCAAAAAGAAGTACAAACGATTTTGACCTTCTTTATAATTCAAAAACCAATTTGGCACCTGATCCTTGAATCGGTGGACCTTCTTTGTAGGTCTGTGGCAATGACCTGCCCGAATCTTATTTGTGTATGATAGTACTTATTAACTTAAAAGAAAGCATTCGTACTAATTTTCTCGATACCTGGTTTCCAAAAGTGGGTGTTCCAGACCCCTTGTGCATTAGCAGAATTCGGGTGTGGTGCCCTCCGTCGCCTCATTTTCCGTAGCATCTAACGGCCAACGCAATTTCATTCCTATCATGAATCTTCCAGTTGTATTATCGTGGAAGTATTGAGGACTTATTTATCTTTTAGTGTTTTAATATGTTTAAAATAGACCTAGTATATACTGTCATAATCCGATGGATCAAAATAACGACCGTTCTCATTTTTCCGGTCTCAATTTTTCCGAAAGAGAAAAAAAAAGCCGACGGTATTAAAATCCCATTTTCCTCATTACAGTCTTTTCGGCACAGATTAGAGAGGCGGTGCTGTAAAGAAAAGGTCGAATCGATCACCAGGAAGTACATAATGAGAAATTGTTGATGGGGTCTCCTTTTATTATTGAAGAGGGTGAATCGGGACAGCTGGCATGAGTCACGAAACTCATGGGGGACCGTGGCCTTTTTCCAGGATTGAAACCATCGAAATCTTTTATCTCGTACAAAAAAAATTACATGTTCCTACTAAATTCGTTTTTTCCCTTTCTTTGACACCCTGTAAATAAGTTATTCTAGGTCATGGTCCCTTTTGGCTCATGACTCCTTCGGGGTACGACAAAAACGGGTGGAATCGCATGGGCGAAAAACGTGACCTGTAGCAATAAAAATGATCACGTGCATCCCCTCACGGTCCGTAAGAAACATCCGTTTGAAATGTTACCTCCACCTTTTTTGCGTGCTAAGCCCAAATTCAATTTCTATATGTTTCATTCATGTAAATATTTCTACCTAAGTGCTCTTTGTAATGTAGAAAGGTATATGATGCACGCAAAAATTTCGTCAAATAATTATGTCTTCTCGTTTTCACTTCTACGGAGAGCTGAGTTGTGTGCTATACATCACTGTTTAAGAAAGTAAACTCCGAGTCTATTTGGGTTTTTAGGTTGTCATTAGTCGGCTTCCTCCAGCATTAGTACGGCATCCTTTTTCAAAAAGTAAAAACAGCCTGTCAAACTATTTAAAAGCGTTTTAAAATTTTGCTTAAGACGGTTTGATTCTTCCTTGGGAGCTCAGCCTCTGCATATTTTAGGAAAATATTTAAATAGGACAGGGTTTTTGAAGAACGTGACATTATTGAATAGTTACACACACGAAAATTGTTTCGAAACTTGCTTTTTCGCTTCTTCAAGAAAACCGTCGGGAAAGTTTAAAATAAAAACTCCTTTTCTCGTGAAATCACAGCATGACCAAATAATAAAAACCGTCGGTATTCGAGAGCGATTTTTTTTCTTTTTAAGTCCCTCCATCAAAGGTCAGTTCTGTGACGTAATTTTTGAACAGCCAGGTATCCGACCCAGATTTGTTTACACATGATCAGACTTTCGCTTTTTATTTTCATCAGGGGGCGTAGCTCAGATGGTAGAGCGCTCGCTTAGCATGCGAGAGGTACCGGGATCGATACCCGGCGCCTCCATTTCCTTTTGCTACTTATTCCCACATTCAACTCTTTAAAAAGATGTTTTTTACTTCTAGGATTACAAACCGCGAAACCTGAGAAAATAATTTCGGCTCCATTCGGCTACCGTTACGATTAACACTACTTAAGTTATTAAAGCGGAAAAAAACTACGCCTTTAATTTATTGACTTATTTTGACCTGAAATAACTGTTTTCTCACAATGTTGAAAAGATGCTGACCGGGACCGTAACGTCACGGCTTGTCAACGGGCTCCTTCATCTTCGGCCCCCTTTTCTTTAAAAACCGACGCCATTTTTTTCTTCTTTCAATCAACCCGTGGGCTTCACAATTAAAAACAAAATGATATGTAGGTGCGCCTCTCTGATGATTCATTTCACTCAAAAATGTGAGGTCGATGTACGCCAGACAAAAAGTGACAACGACGGACAACTTTCCATGAACGGAGGCGCCGTAGAGCAAACCTGCCTTTTTTTTACCGTTAATCGTAGAGTTCAGGACTATTTTTATCTACAGAAAAGCTTTATTTTTTTATTATCAGCTATTTTTTCTTATCATAACTTTCATCGAAAACGAAAGGATCCCACGCCTCCCATATAATCTAGCAACACACGGAATCTATGATTCTTCAACGAAAGTTTTTTCCCCAAGCAAACACAGCTGATCTCACAAAAACTTGTGTTTCCTTCTCATTTTTAATTTTTTTTTCTTTTACCTGTACTCGATACGTGAGGTAACTTTCTGATATTATATAAATGAAAAATCTATGGTGGGAGAGCTTGTCATTTTTATCTTCACTTAACCAAGGACGATTTTCATACTTAAAAAAAAAAAAGTGTAAAGCGATCTACATATGGCATGCGTCGGCGTCATCCCTATTATGGCCTCACAGCTAATTACATAATATTAAAACCTTGGTTTTTTTCTCCTAAACATTTCAGAAAAAAGAACCCTTCAATATCCGTTTTGTACAAAAAATAACTTGAATTTACGATCTTTTTACCCGTTCGCATAATATTTTGCTAACGAGACTTTCACGTGTCACGATTTGCGAATTTTCTCGCTCTTTTAATGAGAAAATTGAAGGTTTAATTGTATTTTAAGACTTTTGTTTTCTAAAAAAACATGTTTTTTTTTTCGCGATTTACTTCTCAGTTTTAACGTGTTCTAAATACACGATTTCCAGAAGTTGCTCAATGTTTAAGTCCTTAACACCATTAAGTATAAAAGGAGCGATCGTGAAAGTCTAGGATTTTTTTCCGTCGAAAATGGTAGTGACCAAGCTAATTTTATGACAACAATGTGCATAGTAATATTTTTTAAAAATAAACTCAAGGACGCTATTATCATTTTATTTCCGATGGAATAATTTAATTTTTTTTTTCAGGTCCAGGAGGTGTGGGGCTTTGAGCCCCGGATGTCCTCACAGACTTCCAGGTAAATTTTTTGTTAAACATTTTGGCCCTTAAAAATGATGCCTATATAAAATCATTTGACGAAAGGGTGTATCCAATTTAGTTATTATTATTTGGAAAGTTCGTTCTGCAGAGCCTACTCAATATTAGAAGATATTTTTATTTTATTTTTGAGGGTTTTTAGTTCTTTGATAGGTGAAAGACTTTCAGCGCTCCTTTGTGGGGATGTTGAGAAGAAAGTAGGTTCTCAGGTTCGTCAAGAGATAGCGCTGAACCTTTCGTATATATTATTAATTAAAGTTTAAATGAAACATAAGGAGGAACTATATTTAATGTTTTGGATCTCAAGATGGAAATTTAGAACACAAAAATATGAATGTTCTTTTTTCGTCCTCTAAACGTCGAATCATGATTCACGCTGGTTCGATCTCAGATTTACGTCCATTACTAAACATAGAATCCCACAATTTTCAAACGACCGTGTGAAAGACTTGAAAAAAATTACCGTTCAGCTGTCACGATTTGACAACATTCAATAAGATCGATTTTTTTGGTCCAGAAAGCTCGAGTTAAAAATAAGCCTCGGTATTTTCATAATCTTCTTAAGAATTTTTACGGTCTTTAAAATTGCCCTCGTTATTTTAATAGAATTAAAAATAAACTCGTAAATATGGCCAAATTATGGTTGCTACGCAGATGCAGGGAAATTCAATTAGTTTCGTGAAAGCTCTACGATTTTACGAACTGATTTGTGGCCGACGGAGATTATAATATCGATTCGACTGTTTTCTGGGTCCACGATATGAGAAACTGAGAAACGCCGGGTGCTCTTGAACGAAATTCACCCACTTCATTTCATTCTCATGCCTCGTTTCCGTATTAAAATTTCTCTTTGTTTAGAGAAAATTTTGTCGTTTCTTATTAGACACGTGTGCAGACCACGTGAGATACACGATGAGATAACGGAAGTACAGGCTAAAGGTACTCGACCCGTTTATGGCCTCAACTATGAATTTTGTTTTACTCGTTTATTCTAACAGTACCCATCGATTATCACGCTCTGGGCGTAATTAAACACTTCTGGTGTCAGTTTAGTATTATTTTATTTCAGATGACTTGAGGATTATTTCAAAACTTTATACGTAACATGTTTTACATCGAGAGAAATCTGTTAGATCCAGATCAATTTTGGACCCTCGAGTATTGTGCTATGAAAATAAATTCGATAAAAGTGAAAGGAAACGTCCGAGTAATTATGATTTTTTTTCTTCCGTCGATTCCTTGTTCGGAGGGGCCAAAAGCATTGTGTCCGTCGCACGAACACCGTGACAAGACCACGTTATCTTTACCGATAACACAAGGCTTTATAGAAAGTTTTATTAAGTGTAATTGGTCCGGATAACTTTTATCTACAAAAGTCTCTTGTCCGCTCAAGCTTTCTCCCTTCGTGGAATTATCACCAAGTTGCCTAAAACTTTACATTTTCGAACTTTTAAAGACGATGCCAGTTGATTCTCAGACATAGCCCATCACGATAGCCAAACGAAAAAGTACCGGAATTCCATAGTTTCCGTTTTCATAAATCGAATATGAAGGTTTACCTCCGGTTCCGCATTCCATTATTTTGATAACTATTGAATTTTTCGTTTTAAAGTTGGTTTTAAAACTTTCAGCCATGAGAAATATGACACTTTAGTTTCCTTTTTAAAGAATACTTTTGGTTCCAAAAATTTCACGTGTGTTCGAAAGTCAGCGGAGTCTTGTTACTTAAAAACATCGGATTTTATTTCTGTTGGTATTTTTTTTTCACCTACGCTCGACTCCTCCAGTTCTTTGGAAAAGGATGCAAATTCGGGCACAAAGGAAAGACAATGGGACTTTCTCCTCGAGGACATGTTTATCGAACCCTTTTTTGGTCGACTGCATAAGTGTTAATTGTTGTTTATTTGTATTTAAACGTCTGTTTCGAAAGATCGTACTTATTTTTTGTTTCTCCTCTTTTTAACTTCCTTAAAGAAGTTATTGCGATACCCTCGACGTCGGGTTTTTGGGGAAGGGTCTTCCAGACCCCGGAGGGTCAAATCGAATATTGATCTTTACCGATCTCAACTTTGTCTGTGGTGCCGGCCGGCCGGCCGGCCGTCCGGCCGTCCGTAGCATTTTTTTCCGGAACACTTTACGGCCACAGTTTTCATCCGATTTTCACCAAATTTTTACACAAATTTCTTTAGCCGGTGAAGAAGAATGTAACGAGGGGGATTTTTGAATTTCGAAAAAATGGCGGAGATATGTCTGTTTGAAATTTTAAAAAATTCGCTGCGGCCGAACCGTTAATCCGATTTTCACCAAATTTTCACCAATTACTCCTTATATTTTTTAAGAATTTTTGGTGCAAAAAAATTGCCACTTTTTAATTACTATTTTTATTAGTAGGGAGAAATTTCGTACTTCTACCCTTTACGAGAGGCACATCCCTAGGCCAAAGAGCCCATTATTTCTACCTTGACACTTAGAAAATTTTTCGAAAAAAGAACTTAAAAATTTTTCAAAAAAAAAAAAAAAAAAAAAAAAAAAAAAAAAAAAAAAAAAAAAAAAAAAAAAAAGAAAACCGGAAAATTTTTCGAAAAAAAAAAGGAAAACCCGGAAAATTTTTCGAAAAAAACTTTGAAAATTTTTTGAAAAAAAAAAAAATTTTTTTTTCGAACAAAAAAACTTAGAACATTTTCCAAAAAAAAAGAACTTAGAAAATTTTTCGAAAAAAAGAACTTAGAAAATTTTTCGAAAAAAAAAAAAAAAAAAAAATGCCCGAAAAATTTTTTGAAAAAACTAACCTGGAAAATTCTCCTTTACTTTCCCTCCCTACTACTCCCCTTCCTTTATACTTTCGTTCCCTTATACTTCCCCCTCCATTATACTTCCCCCTGTTATACTTTCCCCTTCCTTATACTTTCCCCTCCGTTATACTTTCCCCTCCGTTATTCCCCCTCCGTTATACTTCCCCCTCCGTTATACTTCCCCTCCCATATTATACTTCCTACTCCGTTATACTTCCCCTCCCACATACTTCCCACTCCGTTATACTTCTCCTCCCATATACTTCTCCTCCCATATACTTCCCCCCCTATATAGATACTTTAAGGAAGTTCCCGTCGGGGCCAGCTCCAGACTAGTACTTATCATTGTCAACTCTTATCGTTAAACGAGATACGCCTTGTTTTACTCCATTGTGTGGTCTCTGACATCCACCGCCTTCGATTCTCAAGTCTTTTTATTTCCGTTTCTTGGACTTATCGGAAGTCGCTCCTCAAAAATTCTTTTCGCATACACCAACCTTCAGACCTTGTCTGATTAGAGCGATTATCATATTTGCATAACTACAGGTTACGGATTAATAAATCCCCAGGGTTCATTTCGCGGTAATAAAAATAAATTGCCCAGATTCGTAAGAAACACCTTTCAAATTGATTTGAGAATAATATTGAATATCCTTTTCTCCTAGCATGTTTTTTATAATGCTATCATAGCTGCTTTTATCGATTTTTTTATTATTTATTTCCGTGTTTTCTTTTGTTGTCATTTCATAGGCGAATTTTAATTCGTACTTTTTGGCTAAAGTTTGGCAAATGTTTTTTCTTGAAGTTATTATGCGTGCATACGTTTTGAATTGTTTGTGCTTTTGTTCGAACTTAAAACACCATATGTTTCGCAGAGGCCCCGACTGTTTAAGGATTGTCGGATAATGGGTTAGTATGTGGAATTTCGGTTTTAGTGTGTCTTTAAATAAAATTACATAGTTTGCATTGTGATATGATTTTCTGTTCCAATTGTAATACCGACTCCTCGGTAATTTCGAAACGAAGCAAAATGTCAATGATTTGGATTAGGTTAATCAGAAATGCCCACACATCATCGTCATCGGGACAAAGTCACCGATCATAATGGGAAAATTGATAACAAATGTCATCATTTCTCTTGCTGACATCTTGAGTTTTTTATTTTTCAAATGTTTTTCTTCGATTATTGGAGATGTATTTTTAATTTCTGTAGGGCCATAATCGAAATTAGTTTTTCGAGAATTTAATGTGCTTAACGAAAAGAATTGCATGTGATAAATGAAGTAATTCAGAATATGAATAAGGTCATAATGACACACGCCTTCAAACAGATCATGCATATATCTGCGTAGTAATTGTCAACAACATGAAAAGATGGTATGTTATTCATTAGCGAGTTTTTCACTACTCCATGATCACTGGTAATTATATCACTGTCGTAGTTTTCTATTGTACGCATTAGGTTTGGTTGTTCTGAAGATGTGAGTTGACAAATATCTTTGGCCCCTTGGCATAACCTACAAAAATAGGTGCTAGAAAACGAACTGCTAAAATTAAGGAAACTATTTAAGCCCAAATTATCGCCCACCACTAACCCTAATATAAGTGAATATTCATGATAGTATTTTCATTTTTTATTTTTACTCCTTCTGTTTCTAACGAAATAATGCTTTCAATCAATAACTGAAAACATTTTTCGTTTTGAAATTTTTTTAATTCTTTTGATTTAACGGAGGAAGCAAGAAAAACATTTTTAATTTTAGACTCGCTAAACGGTAAGCAAGGGAAAGAATAGTACAAATTGCAAATGGAATCCTTAGATGCGTGGGTCCCCAATGGGTTATTTATCTCAAAATCATCTATATATAAAATATATGGTATCAAAAGTTGACCAGGGTATAATTGTTTTTTTCTTTTCCAAAGCTCTCCTTGAACAAAGTTGGTTAATCTTTTGCTGTTATTATTCTCTAAACTTTCTATGTACTTCAGAGTGCTCGTGATAAGGTTATTTTTTTCAAAAAAAACTTTGAACTGATACTTTAAGGGCATCAGAATGCCACTTGCTTTTACTGTTTTATGTATGAGTTCACCATTTTTATGTGCAGGTGCTATTTCTTCATATATATTGAATTCTTTGAAACATGATTCATAGTGATTGGTATTATTTTTAATTTGTAATGTTGTATAAAACTTGTGATCAGAGTCAAAATTTTGGAATGGATTTCTTAGTTTAGATATACAGCACATAATATCGCTAAGGAAGGATTGAGATTGATCCGGATTTTTTTGACAGGTTATAATATTTTTAAATAAATCTAAAATAGGGGCGATAATCTCTTCACTTATAGATTTTTGAATATTATAAACGTCTTTTCTTGAAAGATTGTCTTTGTTGTGAAGGCTAAACAAAATTGAAAGGCTGATTCTTCTATTGATTCTAAATGAGCATTATAGTCATAATCGACTTGATCTGATGATATGGGAAAATTAAAAAAGCTGGATCTGACGCCTGATTTTCATGTATGTTATATGTTTGTAGAGTTTGTATGTTATATGATGAAGTGGAGGGTTGAACTGGAGAAGTAATGGGTGAATTGCGTTCCATAGGGGTAAAATGACTTGCGGAATCGAATGATTTGTTTATATGTTTTGTCAAAATATGTTTTTTGTATCTTTTAAAAAGCGTAAATTTTTGGGTGCATTCAACACAATGAAAATCTGAGCTACTATTTAAATTGTGAACACGCTTCTGGTGACTATACAGTTCATTGAAAGTAGGAAAGGTCGAAACGCATAAAAAGCACCGCATTTTAAAATTTGGACTGAAAAAATAGGTGTCGCTGTAAATAATAATGAAGATAATAATATAATAATATCGAGTTGTACATTTTTTATTGCTTACCTTAATGATGGTGCCTTTCGGAGATAAGCTGCGTACGCACTAAACTTGTCCAGAGGGCAACGAACTTCCTCGCTTGAGAGTCGGAGGACAAATGAACGATTTCTCGCGGTTTTTTGGAGGGGTTGAAGTTAATAAAAAGTATTGTCTTATGTACGAAATTTTCATTATTGTTAAAACCAAAAGTATGAATTTGACGAAATAAATACATAAATTGTAAGTAGATTTCTTTGATTCGATGAATCATTTCATTGCTTTTACGTACTGATTTTAAAAATAAAAAAAAGTAAAAAATGAATCATTTACACAATGAACTAATTCATTGATATTTGATTTTAAAAGCCGTTGAGACCGTTTAATTTTTAAACCGTTAAACCGTTGAGACGGTATAGCAACAATCTTGAGCAACATCTCCTTCAGGGGGGTCTTTTCAAATTTTGAGGTTTCGTCAAAATTTCGGATAGGATGCGAGTCAACTCGGTTTACCCTTCACACTTTGCGAGTCAAAATTGCAAACTCATCGTTGCCACAGCAAATTAGCCGCTCAGGTTGGAGGAAAAACACCGAATTAAAATAACTTACTCTGCCAGAATTAACTTCCTCAAGAAGTTCTTGTTTTACCGTCATCGTCTAGTATATGGAGAATGAGCTTCTAGAAACCCCCATAAAATGCTATTTGAATAAGAAATTCTGGAGAGCGATTTTCGAATTTCGAAGAGATAATACTGTCTGAAGGTTTTAAAACGGCGCTGCGGCTAACAAAGCTAACCAAACTTTGTCTACTTTATTACTAAAATTCATCGAATTTATTACCTAACTTGAATTCGGGATTACATATAGGTAAAGAGTATTTAGTGTAAATTTGATAAGGATCGGATGTAGGTATATATGGCCGCAGCATTACCTACCGACAGATGATCTCCACCGCATTTTGGCGAATTTCGATGAATGTCTGCTTTCGCTAGATAATCACAAAAGGAAAATCTAGAGAAAATCGGATAAACATTACGGCCGTAAAGTGTTCCGAAAAATTTTTAGGCCCCCAAAAAAATAAAGGTTGTTATCGACTACCTACCTGTAGGTATCAAAACTAATTTTTGTATTTAGGTATTTTTTACAGCATAAACGTGATATTAAAAAAAAAAAAAAAAAAAAAAAAAAAAAAAAAACAATTTAAATTACAGAAATTAAAAATAAAACTGATAAATAAAAAAACAGTTTGGTAAAATGAGTAGGTAATGTTGGATAGAGAGATCAATTGTTTTTAAATTTACGCGGCAAAACCAAAACCGCTCACTCAAATAGCGCTCGTTCGAAAATTTATTAAATTAATAATGAAGAAACAAAGTTTATTGAAAAAAAAAATTGTTAAAACAATGATAAAAAATTCATTACTACGGTAATTAAGTATCATTAATTTCTTAGTAATGCAAAATCATTAAATTCAATAATTAAGACATAGGAATGTATGATTGGTTTCATTATTTTTAAAAACGATGTAAATAGTTCATTATTTTAACCATACTCTTTGTTGAGACAATCACAAGAACAACGAGTAATTTTGATAATCAGAATTCATTATCCCATTTTAAAATAATTGTTGGTGCTATGAAAAAATTCATGGTAACGAATAAATTTATGTTGTACAATTTAAAAATCGACGATTCGTTGTAACAACAATGCCATCATAACTCAATGAAAAAAAATTATTATTAAGATGAAAAAACTACTTGTGGCAATGAAAAAAAGTCAACAATTTGCGTTCATCAATATTACAACTGCTTTTTTTTCAGTGTGAAAGGCAGAGAGAAAAGAAAAATCTTTATATGAATGCCACCTTAAAAAACGATTTCATTGATCTCTTTTGACATAATAATTATGATTTGTTAGCTTTCGTTTAAATAATTTAAAGTTAATGACGGAGGAGTATAATGGACACTTGGTTGATGACTCGTAAATCGATCGATTCATGTTCAGTCTAGTCTCCCATTTAACAAACAATGACTAGAATTCCGTTAAGAGTTTATTATTATTTCATAGAAGGAGGGTTACTTAAAATCAATACTCTCCTTAAAGGTTTATACTTTTTTTTTTAAATAAAAACTTATGGCGGAAAACTTTTTTTTTCGACTTTCAAAAAAATTGGAAACCATTTTTTTTTAAAAGTTGATTAGATAATTTTTATGATTAAAATGTTTTTATTGATTCGTGGTCCATCGTGGGTCGTCCATTTGAACTTTTGTGCCGGAGAATTTTGTTGACCCTTTGAAAATTTTCCCTTTGAGTTTTTATCCGAATCGTGATTGACAACTTTCCAGTATTTGAGCCAACAAAAATATCGAAAAAAAGAAGCAATTTCTGACACGTCTGCGTTTTGTGTATATTGTGGCCCCACGTATGCCAAAAAAAGTAACTTGGCTGCTTGTCGTTTCAAGGACAAGTTCCATCAGAATAGACAACTCGCGATTTAATGATTGCTTCAAACTTTGCTGCTCATCATTCCCCCTACTATTCGTCCTGCACCTTTAAATGTTTACCCTGCCAACTCCGAACGCTTCATGCGGAAAATGTTCTGCGCGAAAGAAAATCGACTGCTTTTTTGCGAACGGATTTAGCTTCTATAATGGTGGAGTCGCTAGGCCGTAAGCCTCATTTCCTTCAGAAATCGAGCTATACCGATGAGATTATTCTGTCTACAAAAGGCATGCGAAGAACTTATTATTTGACAATGAGGAGAAGTGGCTTAAAACGTAATAAAAAATGATTAATTGTAAGTGCTTGGGCAGTTGGGTGTGGGCGTCGTTCAATTTGGATAATTGCTTCGGTGCCGGAGCGTTCGACGGGTCACCTTCGTCCTTTCACGTCCGACGAATTTCCCTCGTCGTAAAAGCGATCGTAAAAATCTCCCTCCTCGAAAACCCGTTTCGTTTTAAATGTCTCATTTATATCGACACGTTTAAAAAAGTGGCTACTTAAATCACCATTCAGAATCAGCCATTAACATTGTAAGATAACGGCCTTATTAGACTTTAAAAATACGGACGCCCATTTACAGGACACTTTATCGTCCCTTGTTTCAAACTCGTGGTACATACTTTTTAAAATTTACGGGTCATCGACTATGTATTTATGTTATTCGATTCCTTGTTCCTTCCGTCCAATTCAATAAAGTGTATGGGGCTTCCGTTTATCGAACCACCTGTTCTCTCTTCTAAACAAGAACACGATTATACTCATGTAGTCCCTCTTTCAAGATAGACAAGTCGTCGTTTTGTCCTTAAAGTCTCTTAAGGATCCAGAGGAATGGTCCACAATTGAAGAATTCACGATTCGTCAAAATTTTCATTCGAAGCAAAAGTTTTCTTGTCCACCCATATGAGATTCCACGAGGTTGAAGAAATTAGTTTCCTTGAGTGACCTTAACGACGATATTGGGTTAGGACTAGAACTGTTCTTTGGAATGAAGCCATTTCTTGACATATGTGTCGTTCGGGTTCATTCACAACACGTGAATGCCACCTGTTTCTTTGACAGAGGCCATTCATCCTCGAGTATTCAGGAAGGGAACCTATTTAAAAAGCCCTTTACTTTTCTATTCTTCTCAATCTTGTTATGGTGTCATTATGTAAGTCCAAAATGTAAAATTTTTCAGTTGTTTTGATTTTTAAATGGAGTTTTCTCGTTAAAATTCTATCGCCCTCATTTTATCATCGAAATACACTTCTTACTGCGTTTTTGGCGGGAAGGCACCCTTATACCCCATTTTTGGCGGGAAAATACACTTCTTACCCTGTTTTAGGCGGGAAAATACACTTCTTACTCAGTTTTTGGGGGAAGACACCCTTTATAAGCAATTTTTGGAGGGAAAATACACTTCTTACCCAGTTTTTTGGCGGGAAAATACACTTCATACTCAGTTTTTGGCGGGAAGACACCCTTTATACCCAATTTTTGGCGGGAAAATACACGTCTTACCCTGTTTTTTGGGGGAAAATACACTTCTTACCCAGTTTTTGGCGGGAAAATACACTTCATACTCAGTTTTTGGCGGGAAGACACCCTTTATACCCCATTTTTGGCGGGAAAATACACGTCTTACCCTGTTTTTTTGGGGGAAATACACTTCATACTCAGTTTTTGGCGGGAAAATACACTTCTTACTCAGTTTTTGGCGGGAAGACACCCTTTATAAGCAATTTTTGGCGGGAAAATACACTTCTTACCCAGTTTTTGGCGGGAAAATACACTTCATACTCAGTTTTTGGCGGGAAGACACCCTTTATACCCAATTTTTGGCGGGAAAATACACGTCTTACCCTGTTTTTTGGGGGAAAATACACGTCTTACCCTGTTTTTTGGGGGAAAATACACTTCATACTCAGTTTTTGGCGGGAAGACACCCTTTATACCCAATTTTTGGCGGGAAAATACACTTCTTACTCAGTTTTTGGCGGGAAGACACCCTTTATACCCAATTTTTGGCGGGAAAATACACTTCTTACTCAGTTTTTTGGCGGGAAGACACCCTTTATACCCCATTTTTTCGACGAGAAACTACTTTTTCAGCTGTATGTATGGAGTTTTATCTCAGTTTTTTTGGCGGGAAAATACACTTCTTACCCTGTTTTTTTTTTTTTTTTTTTTTTTTTTTTGGCGGGAAAATA
The DNA here is from genome assembly GCA_014119065.1 of Orius insidiosus. Classification (NCBI taxonomy): domain Eukaryota; kingdom Metazoa; phylum Arthropoda; class Insecta; order Hemiptera; family Anthocoridae; genus Orius; species Orius insidiosus. The sequence continues at coordinate 4,307 of JACGAQ010003814.1, read as the reverse complement.
CACTTCTTACTCATTTTATTTTCGATATCTTGGTTTAAAAAAAAGGCTTAGCTCAATTTGTATTAAATGTGTTTTAGAAGTTGAAATTTTATAGAATTGAAAGCAAAGGGAATTAGACTAATCCTGGACGAAACGTGCTCTTCAACGAACGGCGTCAGGGAGAAGGTTATTTTACTGCTTACTCAATATTCAATCAATTCATAACCTGTCGATGCTATCTAGAACTACCAATTAAATTCTTAAAACGCTTCGTAAGCAATAGAAAGTTGCTAAAATTAAGTGTATAAAAAATAAAAATTAAAGGGATTATTTTTTAGCCAGACTGTCCATGATAATAGATGTTGGAAGTTTTTAGCTTATTAAAACCTATGAAAATTTAAACAAAAAGTGCCCCTTCATGCGAGGGATGTCACCTTGTATGAAATTAATCCATTATTGAGGAAATTGGTGGGCCGAGTTTTACGGTTTGCTAGGAATTGAAAACTTTAAAATTAGCTTATGAAAGGAAAATATTATTAGCCTGTTATAACAACATTGGGCTAGTGTAAGTAAATGTTTTCCTTTAGAATACAATAAGCCACTTAAGTGAAGCCAGCCCGCGTTTAAACCCTTGGCAATCACTTATAACAAACAGGTGGTTTATGCCGTGTTTCTTATCTTGAGCATTTAGTTTGATGAACGAAATTGAGTATTCACGAAGACAGAAGTCTTCGAGGAGGAAATTAAGAAGAAAGGAAAAAATATGAGGAAAATTTTGGTTCCAGCATTTGAAACGAATCGATAATGAAGGCGGGGCAACGTTTTTCTATTTGATCTTTGCACGACAGGTTACATGTTAGTTGTGAGTCGCTGTGACTCATTTTCCCCGAGGCAAGGGTTGAACGACACCACTTCACTATTAGGCTTATTGATTTTTCCAAGACGCAAACGGAAAAATAAATCCCGAACCGCCGCTTTATTTTGTTTATTAATGAAGAATTCGCGGGCTATTCATAGCAATTCGCTTCATTCAACAAGAAAAAAAAAAGTGGCCGTGACTTTTCTTCTCATTCATACAAAAATTTGCTACGTAAACAATGTCGTGGGAGATACACAGCTTTCAGTTGTTTTTCAAACCGAAATATTATTCACGTTGGCTCCCCCGCTCAAAAAAAATTATTTCGGAATGATTGTAGCTGATATCGAAAGAATCTTCACCCCAAACTCAACGTTATAATTTTTTGAATCTGTGATTGTTGAAAAGTCCCTGGGTTTTTCCCTTCAAAGAGAGAGAGAGAAAAAAATGTTCATGATGTTCCAAAGACGTCTGAATATGAGGCGCTCCGAATACGAAGGGCGAACTCGACATCGGACAAATTTTTTTTTTCATTTTCAGATTCTAGACCTTTTGAAGAATACACCCATGTAATTTTTATATTGAGTTTCCCCTTTTTTCCCCTTTAAAATACGTAAAAACCGATATGCGGCAAAGCTCTACTCTCAACCTTTTTTATTTATTTTTTTTCTTTTCGAGATTTGGTGATTTTTAAAAAACCCTTTTCTCTATGATTCTATGATGATTCTATGATGATTCTAAAATCTCGCCACGAAAATTCCAGAGAGTGACTTTTCTGTCGAGTTCGCCCTTAACAGAAAACTTTAAAATGCGAATATCTCGAAACTACGTTTTGTCGAGTTCGCCCTTCGTATTCGGAGCGCCTCATATGTTTTTTAATTCTCGGCATTGTTTTTCCGGAAAAATAACCTGGGAAACGCCTGAAAACGCGGAAAGAGTGTTTGCTGAACAGAAAATCGAGGAAAAGGTCCAAATATCGGGTTGAAAGGGTGTTCCTTGGCCTGACATTTGAGAAAAACGCCTTGAGGCAACCTGAGGAAATCTGGTGACAACGAGACACCAAAACTTGGTAATTTTTTTTGGTCTAAGAGCGAGAAAACCCTTGAAAATCCCGTAGAAAACGAAAAAATTATCCAAAAGATCCCATAAGAAGGGTGTTTCTCGGAAAAGTTCATGTCCTCCCATGGAGCCTGCTGCTATGTTGTTCAGAGCCTGCTGTTTGTATGTCCTTATTTCTTTTTTTCGAGGGGGCCCTCGCGATTTTAAATTCTGGCTTCAGGCTTCTGTTCTCCTAGAATTTTCTTTTTTCATTAGGTAAGCCGTTTTAAAGTCAGTATTTGCATGTTACCCTAGAATATGAATGTATGAAATTGAGCCTCTTTGTATCCTTGTTGTTTTCTGGTTGGAAAAAAAAAACCTTGGCGAAGTAGAGGACTCAGTTATGATGCCGAAGAATAGCGTGGTTGTATGTGGGTGGTTTGTGCTCTTACCGACCTCGCCCAAGTTTGTAGCCTGAAGAAAATCAATGCCAGTCAGCCCCCCGTTGAAACTCTCCAAGGGTTGTGTACTTTCATCAATATTCTGTGACTATGAAGGTGTAAATGTTCGAGTATTTGTAAGAGAAAGTGTGGGAGGAAAAAAAAAAGCGTTGAGAGAGAGAAGCTACATTGTGTCCTAGAATGGGTGGTTCCGCGAACTAATCGATAGTTAGGGTTGAGGGGCGGAGGGGTTGAAGGATGTGAGAGAAACGGGATGTGGAATGACACACTCGGGTTAAAATGGAACCCGAGGACCTCCCCGTGTTCTCACCGCTATCGGAAACCGATTAATCTCATAACATCCCTTTCATCAAAAATCTATCTATAAATATAAGACTAAAAGGATACTTCAAGTTAAGAATGGAAGTCTTCATTGAATAAAATTCCGTTGACCGATTTAGTAGGTCAACCATGTTTCACAATGGGTGTAGCCGCTAGGGTGGGGGAGCAATTCTTGGAATACCTTCAATTTCAGTCCTCTTCCACCCTCGAATCTTCGATTTTTAAAACTTCATTCACCGTGATCTTCGAGCTTAGGATGTCCTTTCTTTTTAAAAATCGAATGTTTCTGAATTCTTTTTCAATTTTTTAACTTCCTCATTTAATAAAAGCTCCTCAGAGACTCTTCAGGGGCCAAAAATTATCTTTATCTACGCGACGTTTTTTAAAAATATTTAAAAAAAACTTTGAGGACATTATTTTCGGGTTTTCTACCGCTGATTCAATCATTCCCTGAATCTCCTTTAGTATTTTATAGTATTTTTAGGCGAAGTGCCCGAGAGAAACCGAACAAACTCTACGATTATATATTTTTTAAATAATCATCTTTGATCCTTGCTTGTTGAGTACATCAAAGTAAAAATAAAAGGAATAATGCCTAAAAGTGTTTTATTTATAATTAGCTCTTGAATGTTGAGTACTGGGAAAAATAAACGATTTACAGAAGACGTGAGGAAAAAGAAAGGAGAGGAGAAAAAGAGAATGAGGGGCGCCCCGAGAAAGAGTTATCATCTCTAGGGGAAATGCAAGGGCACAAACCCATTGACAATGTTGCCGTGGGCGTTGGAGAGAGGGTTCCTTTCTTTCCACCCCCGCCCTTTTTTTCATAGTAGTCTACTCCTTCCTAAAAAAGAAAAATCCTCCCACTCCTTTCATTCCTCTAAACTCAAACACTAAACATCTCGCTTCTTCTTAATTTTCTTTTTTTCTCTCACTCTCTTCCTTAAAGAATTTTTTCGCGTTCGATTCCCTGTTGAGCTTCATCGAAGAAAAAGCTGCCTTTTAAAATGGGGGAAATTTTTTTGAGTAAAATACTACCGGAAGTTTGGTTTATTTCCTAGATTTCATAAGTGAAGGTGAAGAAAGTTGTACTTTATGTTGCTAGGATTGAAAAAGTGATAGAAATCCTTTATTTACATTAGTGCTGCATTCTTTTGGAAGTTTCCGTGAACTAAATATCCAATCTTTTAGACCTTCGAGGGAGGCTCAGTGATTCATTGATAAACTTTTTTTCTCCTTTTTTTTTACAATGAAGAGCGCGTCGGCGTTCCACAGCTCCAAAAATTTCATGAGATCAAATGAGGCGCTCCGGGTACGAAGGGCGAACTCGACAAAACGTAGTTTCGAGATTCGCATTTTAAAGTTTCGGTTTTTACGTATTTAAAGGGGAAAAAATGGCAAACTGAACATAAAAATTATATGGGTGTATTCACCAAGAGGTCTAGAATCTGAAAATGAAAAAAAACTGGCAGACCCTTCTCCAAAAACCCGACGTCGAGGGTATCATAATAACTTCTTTAAGGAAGTTAAAAAAATTTCTCCGATGTCGAGTTCGCCCTTCGTACCCGGAGCGCCTCAAATGTAAAAATTTTCACTGTAACCTACGATTATAAAGTTTAATCGTAAATTAAAAATAATGCGCGAGTGTCTCTTGG
>JACGAQ010003813.1:0-23848 GCA_014119065.1 Orius insidiosus | reverse complement strand
GTACGGGTGGAAGTACGAAATTCCTCCCAACTAAATGATAATTACGTTAAAAAAAAATGATAATTTTTTTACACCGAAATTTGCAAAATAAAGTCTTTGGTAAAAGGTAATCTCCAAGGAAAGTAATATTCAATTATGAGGGAACCCCTCCGCGGTTGTCACCTTGGCGTGGTGGAGGGGCTCATCCGCCGCGGCCCTTGGGGCTTTCCCCCTCGGGCCGTGGCGGATGCTAAGAGCAACCAACCACTCAAACCAGGGTTGAACAGCGACGCCCTGGTCTTGGCCGGGGGTGGTAAATAGCCGGCTGTAGTTGCGGACTCTGGATACCGGGCGCCCTCCAGTTTCAATTAGCCTTCCCGCGGTATCAGGGCTCTGCCGCGGGTGACCTTCTATTCCCTTGTTCCAAAAAACAAAATTGATAACAGAAATAAAATCAATAAACCCGATCGTCGGGACCCAACGGGGACCGATGATCTTTCCCTGGATGCCGAGATGGACCAGGTTGCGTCGCTCTTGGGCAACGCGACTCCGTTTGTCTCGGCGTCCGAGGACTCCCAAGGTGCGGCTGAGCAACTCTCTCGGGACCGACAGGGATCGAGGGAGGGGCCGGCTGCATCTGGTCCGATGGAGGTGGACCCATCTCCGGGAGCCGATGGCACACCGGGGTCCCTTCGGGAGCCGATGGCATACCGGGGGGATCTCTGGGAGCGATGGCGCACCGGAGACCACCAAAGTCAGGAAAAAACCCCGCAAGGGTAGAAAGAGTGGGGCTGCGCGGAAGAAGCTCCAAAGGCGGGAGAGGGGGAGGTGTCTACTAAGGACGCAGACCCCTCAGTACTGCGGCCGACGGGACAATCTCCGGTCAGTCAGCCTCCCGTTCTGAAAAGGAAACGGGAACCGGGCACTCTCCTGAGGTGCAAAAGAAGACCAGGGAGGACTTCCAGGTCTGGCAAATCAGGAGTGGGGAAAGGTGACCGATCCTATCGGGACACCCTTGTTGGGGTAAGAGTGGGGTGGTGAGGGCTGAGCACCCGAAGGAGGAGCTGAGTGATGAGCAGCTGGTGGACATCCAGAAGCTCATCCTGCGACTCATAAGGGTGCAAGGAGGCACCAAAGTCGCCCCAAGATTCCAAGGCATCTCCCTCAGGTCCGGGTGGATGGTCCTCCACTGTGTGGATCATCAAACCGCTACCTGGGTAAGAGAGCCTTGGGGTTGAAAACGTTTGGGAGGGGGCCGTCTAAGGGTGCTGGACGAGGGAGAATTCCCGGTGCAGCACACGGCGGTGGCTTACCTCCCAAATTCCTGCGATGATGAGACAGGGGAAATCCTCGATCTCATCAGGGGGCAGAACCCTGCTCTCCTGGTGGATCGTTGGAGAGCCCTGGCCAGGCGAGATGAGGACACCACGGTGCATCTGACTCTTGCCCTGGACGAAACATCAGCAGGTCTTCTCCTTACGGATAGCCGGATCTTTTATAGATTCGGTAGGGCTACCGTAAGGTGAGGAAAGGCAAGAAGAGCAGCCGAAGCCAAAGGAGCCGGAGGAGATGGAGTTGGACCCACCTGCGGGAGGGGGGACTTCTACTCCGAAGGCTCCTGAGGACAGAGGCTGCAAAGGTGGCAGAGGCGAAGCTGGGGCTGGGGGCGGCAACGTCCCACGACCCAGCCGAGCCGGGCCAACATCTGGCGGAGGCGAAGCTGGGGCCGGGGGCGGCAACGTCCCACGACCTAGCCTAGCCGGGCCAACAACCAGAGGGGCGGATGAGGACAAAAGGAAAGACAAATTGAAAGATTACCGTCCGCCCCTCCAAGGCCTCAAGAAGAGGAGGCCCGACTCCTCCCCGACCCGCAGGGGAGGAAAGGGGAGCAAGGCCGCCACTGACCCCCACATGCCCAGAAGAAATGGGCCATGGGGGCAGGAGGCGAAACTAGCTCACCCGTACACCCCAGGGATGGAGGCTCGCACAATAAGGTGTGTCCAGATCAATCTTCACCACTCCAAAGCAGCGTCGGCTGTGCTGACGCAGAGGATGGTGGGATCTGGTCTGGACATAGCTTTTGTTCAGGAACCCTGGGTATACAAGGAGGAAGTAAAAGGACTGAGCCTCCCCCAAGGTAAACTGATTTACTGCAAGAGTAATGGAGGTCTTCCCCCGAGGACTGCCATACTCATAAAGAGCAGGATAAAATTTTTGTATGTTCCAGAACACACGTCGAGGGACATCACAACGATAATTGTCGAGGGATCAACAGAGAGAGGACACCAGAGGATGATGTGCTCCTCAATTTATCTTCCTGGTGAGGAGGAGATCCCTTCCTTGCTGCTGAGGCGGCTCGTTGGATACTGCGTGGAGAAGGGAATTGACTTTCTTCTTGCGGGCGACGCCAACGCACATCACACCGTGTGGGGAAGTACAGATGTCAACGTTCGAGGTGAGTCTCTTCTTGATTATCTGTTAACGAACCAAATTGACTTTCTTAATCGTGGGACGGAGCCTACCTTCGTCACGTCGGTACGAAGGGAGGTTCTAGACCTAACCCTTGCGAGCAGGAATCTTGCAAGGAAGATTAAAGGTTGGCATGTGACCAGGGAGGCGTCTATGTCGGATCATCGTCAGATCAGGTTCGACATAGAGGCAAACCTGAGGGAGATAGAATCATGCAGGCACCCAAAAAACACCAATTGGGATCTCTTTAAAGGACTACTTAGCGTGGGACTTGAGGGGGTAAACTATTCCATCTCTAATACTGATGACCTGGACTATGCGGCTTCGCAGTTGAACCAGGCCATCAGGACGGCATTTCATGACAGCTGTCCTGTTAAAACCAGAGGGAACAATAAAAATTCGCTCTGGTGGAACAGGGAGCTGGACTTGCTGAGAGATAGGACTAGGAAAGCCTTTAACAAGGCAAAAAGGGACGGCTCCTGGAGGGATTACAAAGACCTCCAATCCGTCTACAATAAAGCCATTAAAAAGGCTAAAAATGACTCCTGGAGGAAATTCTGTGACGAAATGGCGGACCTTACGGTCGCCAGTCGGATACAGAAGATTATGAGAAGAGGGCACTCCAACCCAATGGGCCTTTTAACTAAGACCAATGGGGGCTATGCCGAAAACGCCAGGGAGACCCTCAAAATTCTTCAGGAGGAACACTTCGGCAATTCTGAGCCGATAGGCTCGGAAGGTGAAGGCGAAGCAGAGGCACCACCTCTGAATCCTACCACTCAGAGAGACAGGAGGCTAGCCTACAGTCTCTCTGGTAGGATTTTTACTCCGAACAGGGTCACTTGGGCGGTCAATTCGTTCCGACCATTTAAGACCCCAGGAGGGGACGGAATTGGCCCGGCCCTTCTTCAGAAGGGACTAGGCCAAATTCTGCCCTATCTAATTCAGCTATGTAGATATAGCTATACTCTTGGATACATACCTCTTCCGTGGAGGGAGACCAATGTAGTATTCATTCCGAAGGGCGGGGGAAGGGGGGATGCGCACCCCAAATCGTACCGACCCATCAGTCTATCATCTTTCCAGCTTAAGGCTATGGAAAAGGTAATAGGTCTGCATATAAGGCAGGAACACCTGGTCAATCTCCCTCTCAGCCCATACCAGTATGCCTACCAGAAGGGGAAGTCCACTGACAGTGCTCTGACCCAACTGGTGGGGAGGCTGGAAAAGGCGATTGAGAACAAGGAGATAGCAGTGGCGTGCTTCATGGATATAGAGGGTGCTTTCAATAGCACTACCTTTGAATCGATGAGGAATGCTGCTCTAAACAGAGGTATCGAACCCTCTACAGTCAACTGGATTGACTCAATGTTATCCAGTAGGGTCGTCACCCTGCGAATCGGGGATGAAATCTCAATGATTAGACCTAGGAGGGGCTGCCCTCAAGGAGGAGTACTGTCCCCTCTGCTATGGCTACTCGTTGTGGACGACCTTCTGAATACCCTTAACACACTGGGGTACGAATCATACGGGTATGCAGATGACCTGGTGATCGTCATAAGAGGCAAGTTCGACAGCACCATCTCGGAGCTGTTGCAAAGTGCCTTAAACAGGGTGCAGCAGTGGTGTGTTGAGAAGGAGTGAAAATAAATCCTTCCAAAACATCCATTGTACCCTTCACTCGAAAACGGAAGTATACAATTACTCCACCGACGGTTTTCGGGGAAGTAGTGAACCTATCCAGTGAGGCTAAGTATCTGGGAGTGATTCTCGACCAGAAACTTACGTGGAACCCTCACTTGGAAAAGACCCTGAAAAAAGCCACGAAGGTTATGTGGGTCTGCAATAGATTTGTTGGGAGGAACTGGGGGCTCCAACCCAAACTTGCACTTTGGTCGTACACTGCCATAGTAAGGCCTATGATTACATATGCCGCTGTGGCGTGGTGGCCGAAGGTCAAGGAGGCCAAAGCCCAGACAGTCCTTACCAAACTCCAAAGGTTAGCTTGCCTATCCGTAACCGGAGCTATGCGTACTTGTCCAACCCTGGCCATGGAGAGGGTCTTAAATTTGCCGCCACTTCACTCCTTCGTGATGAAGGTGGCTGCTGACACTGCTCTGAGGCTGGGAGACAGGGGGCTGGCTATCGGGACCAGGATGGGCAGGATACTGGAGGAGGTGGCCATTTCAGACATGGCAAGGACGGTCCAAGATGTTCAGATCTCCACTCTGGACTTCGACAGACCGTACAGATCGGTGATACACACCAGGAGTACTGGAAGGCCAATCGACCTTCCTTCCCCTCAGGCACACTTCAGTGGTACACGGATGGTTCAAGGATGGGTGGGGGACCGGTGCCGGGGTGAAAGGCCCTAACTTTGCCTTCTCTGGCGCCATGGGACCCACACCAACGGTCTTTCAAGCAGAAGTGTACGCCATTGAAGTTTGCGCTCTCGAAAATATCCGCAGGGGTACCAAGGGAGCCAACATAGTAATATGTTCGGACAGTCAGGCGGCCATACAGGCCGTCACAGCCTTTGAGGTCAACTCAAAGCTGGTTAGTGGCTGTATCCGTAGTCTTAAAATCCTTGGCGCACATAACAGAGTCACTCTGATGTGGGTGCCAGGACACACGGGATTGAGGGAAACGAAGCGGCTGATCAATTGGCCAAAAAAGGTTCGCTCACTCCCCTATTAGGACCCTTCCCCTTTTGTGGGCTTACGAAAGACCAGATAAAAGGGGAAACAAAAAAGTGGGTTGAACTTCGGTTCCAAAAACAGTGGAGGGAGTCCAGAGGCTTGCGACAAGCGAAAAGACTCATTGACTCCTTCCCTCTAAGAGTCTCACAAACTCTATCTCTGAACCGTAAGGACCTGAGGCTCCTGACTGGTATCCTGACTGGGCACCACCCGGTTGGGTACCACTTAAGGAACATGGGGATAGTCACAGAGATAGGTGCAAACTCTGTGACGAAGGTTCAGAGACAACAGAGCACCTCTTGAGTGAGTGCGAAGCACTTGCAAGGAGGCGGTTTACAATGTTTGGAAAACCCCTTCTTACTTTGGCGGACATACAGGAATCTGCCTTCTGGAAACTGATGGAATTTTTGAGAATTCTACCGGTTTCCATAATCAGCCCCTAAAATGAGGCGGCACAATAGAGCCTTAAGGCTTTAAGTGCTAGGGAACCTTAGGGGAACCTCCTCGTGGGCATCAAAAAAAAAAAAAAAAAAAAAAAAAAAGGGTGAGGGAAGTTTTTTTTTTTTTTCGAAAATTTTTTCCGAGTTTTTTTCAATTTTCCGAGTTTTTTCAAAAAATTATCAGGGTAGAAATAATGGGCTTTTTGGCCTAGGGATGTGCCCCTCGTAATGGGTAGAAGTATGAAATTTCTCCCTACTAAAAAAAATAATTATTAAAAAGTGGCAATTTTTTTTACACCAAAATTCTTAAAAAATATAAGGAGTAATTGGTGAAAATTGGGTGAAAATCGGATTTACGGTTTGGCCGCAGCGAATTTTTTAAAATTTTAAACAGACATACGCCATTTTTTCGAAATTCAAAAATCGCCCTCCTTACATTCTTTTTTCACCGGCTAAAGAAATGGCAGGCAAGAAGGACAACCTCCACGGGTCCTAAAAGACCCTTTCCCTTAAAAACAAACATGGAGGGTAGTACAATAACGTCTCATTGGTAAAGCTAAATAAGGCTTGCAGTGGAGCTTTCAACTTCTTCAAAATTTCGTTTTTTAAAACCTGATAAAGTTGTCATTTCTGGAGTTGGGAAATCCGTTAGCGTTAAAATGGCGTAATGGCATTTTGGATAAGATCTCCGCATTATTTCTAGTTTAGAATCTTCCTAATAGACCCTTGTAAGTTGTGCAATATCCTGTAAATCTACTTGTAAGTCTTTCGTAAAAGAAGAAAAAAAAAGCGCTGACAAATGAAAGGGGAGGATATAGGTAAGGGCTCGTGCTGGGGCGTCTCAGGATGAAAAAAAGGGCTTCTTTCATGTCTACTCACCTCTCACCGAAGGGCTAACCCGAGTCAAAAGAACATTTTAGAGTCTTCTTTCAAAAAAAGAATACATTCGTCCATTGTACGCCTGAAGGCACCCATTAATAATTTGTCGACCCTTCTAACGATCGCCTTTTTGAATTCTTACCCCAAATATTAATAAAACGTTTTTTTTTATTAATTAAATATTCACCCTTAATATTGTCTATTATGTGTATAGTTATTTTTTATTTACAAAGTTCTAGATAATCTGTTTTTATACGTACTAATAAATAGCCAAGTTAGTCCCCCTTTTGCATTTAAATAAGGTTTTTCCAGGCATATAGAAAATGAAAATTCTTTCATTTTTAACTTCCTTAAAGAAGTTATTGCGATACCCTCGACGTCGGGTTTTTGGGGAAGGGTCTTCCAGACCCCGGAGGGTCAAATCGAATATTGATCTTTACCGATCTCAACTTTGTCTGTGGTGCCGGCCGTCCGTAGCATTTTTTCCGGAACACTTTACGGCCACAGTTTTCATCCGAATTTCACCAAATTTTTACACAAATTTCTTTAGCCGGTGAAGAAGAATGTAACGAGGGGGGATTTTTGAATTTCGAAAAATGGCGGAGATATGTCTGTTTGAAATTTTAAAAAATTCGCTGCGGCCAACCGTTAATCCGATTTTCACCAAATTTTCACCAATTACTCCTTATATTTTTTAAGAATTTTTGGTGCAAAAAAATTGCCACTTTTAATTAGTATTTTTATTAGTAGGGAGAAATTTCGTACTTCTACCCTTTACGAGAGGCACATCCCTAGGCCAAAGAGCCCATTATTTCTACCTCGACACTTTTTTTCAAACAAAACGAAATTTTTCAAACAAAAAAAAAGAAAAAAAAAAAAAAAAAAAAAGAAGAAAAAACCCGGAAAATTTTTCGAAAAAAAACTTAAAAAATTTTTCGAAAAAAAAACTTAAAAAATTTTTCGAAAAAAAAAAAAAAAAACCCGGAAAATTTTTCGAAAAAAACTTTGAAAATTTTTTGAAAACAAGAAAATTTTTTTCGGACAAAAAAAACTTAGAACATTTTTCAAAAAAAAAAAAAAAAAAAAAAAAAAAAAAAAAAAAAAAAAAAAAAAAAAAGCCCGAAAATTTTCGAAAAAACTAACTTGGAAAATTCTCCTTTATACTTTCCCTCCCTACTACATCCCCTTCCTTTATACTTTCGTTCCCTTATACTTCCCCCTCCATTATACTTCCCCCTCTGTTATACTTTCCCCTTCCTTATACTTTCCCCTCCGTTATACTTCCCATTCGTTATACTTCCCCCTCCGTTATACTTCCCCTCCCATACTTCCTACTCCGTTATACTTCCCCCTCCGTTATACTTCCCCTCCCACATACTTCCCACTCCGTTATACTTCCCCTCCCATATACTTCCCCCTCCTATATGTTACTTCTCTTTAAGGAAGTTCCCGTCGGGGCCAGCTCCAGACTAGTACTTTTAATAAAATTATTTATATATTTTTAATTCAAAAAATGATTTGAAGAGAAATCATTTAGTTTATTATCTTTGAAAGGGAAGTTTTGAAAAGGTTATAACGTGGGTAGGTAATGTTGACATACACAGAAACAACAAGGGTGGAAGTGGAAGTCAACATGAGGTAAAATCTGTCGTGGCTTTCGCCTCCCCAACCCCCCCTCACACGTGGATCATTTGTCACCTCTAATATTTATGGGAGTCCCGCGGTGGTGGTCACTTCCGATATTTCATTTTCCAACTCATCACTCATTCAACGTAAAACCCAACGCGGAGTTTCCGATCGACTATTCTTCCGTATTTAGGCCCCAGAAACAATTGAAACGTGTTTTGAAAATTATAGAATTCATAGCCGTTTATTTTTATATAAAAATAACTTTAAAATAGATTCGTAACACTTTAAAATTGAGCCAATTTTGAAAATAAAGAAGAAGCCTCGAAAATTGGATAAAAGGGAGGTTTAGTGACCAATGAACAGAGAAAAAGTCACAAAATTTTGGAAAAACGGGTTTTTCTCGGCCGATAGACAATAGAAACCAAGGAGTTCTCAAGCAAAAGGCCGTAGAAAACGACGCAAACCGGTTTTTTTTTTTAAAAAATATAGATGAAGCCACGAAAATCGGATATAAAAAGGAGATTTTGTGACATATGAACCGAGAAAATGGCTCAAAATTTCGTTAAAAAGGGTTTTTCTCGGCTGATAGACAATAGAAACCAGGGTTTTCTCGAGCAAAAGCCGTAAAAAAACGACGAAAACCCAGTGTTTTTAGAAAATATAGATGAAGCCACCAAAATCGGAGATAAAAAGGAGGTTTTGGGACCAACGAACCGAGAAAATGGCTCAAATTTCTGATAAAACGGTTTTTTCTCAGCCGATAGACAATAGAAACCAAGGAGTTTTCAAGCAAAAGGCCGTAGAAACGACGCAAACAGTTTTTTAGAAAATATAGATGTAGCCACGAAAATCGGATATAATGGAGGTTTTGTGACATATAACCGAGAAAATGGCTCAAAATTTCGTTAAAACTGGTTTTTCTCGGCCGATAGACAATAGAAACCAGGGTTTTCTAAAAGGCCGTAAAAAAACGAGGAAAACCCAGTTTTTTAGAAAATATAGCTGAAGCCACGAAGATCGGATATAAAGGGAGGCTTAGTGGCCAACAAACCGGAAAAAAGGTCAAACTTCCGTTAAAACGGTTTTTTTCAGCCGATAGACAATAGAAACCGGGGTTTTCTAGAGCAAAAATCTGCAGAAAACGACGAAAACACAGTTTTTAGAAAAATAGATGAAGCCACGAAAATTGGATAAAAAGGAGGTTTTGTGACAAACGAACGAAGAAAATGGCTCAAACTTCCGTTAAAACGGTTTTTTTTTTTTCCCAGTCAATAGACTATAGAAACCTGGGTTTTATCGAGAAAAAAGCAATAGAAAACGAGGAAAAACCAGTTTTTTAAAGAAAATATAGATGAAGCCACGAAAATCAGATATAAAAAGGAGGTTTTGTGACCTATGAAAGGGGATAAAAAGGCAAAAATTCTGGAAAAACGGGTTTTTCTCGGCCGATAGACAATATAAATCAATTTTTCTAGAGCAAAAGCCGTAAAAACGACGAAAACACAGTTATTCAGAAATTATAGATTAAGCCACGAAAATTGGATAAAAAGAAGGTTATGTGACAAATGAACGAAGAAAAAGGCTCAAACTTCCGTTAAAACGGTTTTTTTTTTCAGCCGATAGAAATAGAAACCAGGGTTTTCTCGAGCAATAGGCGGTAAAAAAAACCACGAAAACCCAGATTTTTAGAAAATATACATGAAGCCCGAAGAATCGGATAAAAAGGGAGGTTTTGGGACAAATGAACGAAGAAAAAGGCTCAAACTTCCGTTAAAACGGTTTTTTTTTTCAGCCAATAGACTCTAAGAAGCCAGGGTTTTCTCGAGAAACAAGCCGTAAAAACGTTAAAAACCAGTTTTTTTAGAAAATATAGATGAAGCCACGAAAATCGGATATAAAAAGGAGGTTTGAGACCAATGAACAGAGAAAAAGGCACAAAATTCTGGTAAAACGGATTTTTCTCGGCCGATAGACAGACAATAGAATCAAAGTTTTCTCGAACCAAAGCCGTAAAAAACGACGAAAACCCAGTTTTTTTAGAAAATATAGGTGAAGCCAGGAAAATTGGATAAAAAGGAGGTTCTGTGACCAATGAAACGAGAAAAAGGCTCCAAATTGTGGGATAGACAATAGAAACCATGGTTTTTTCGAGCAAAAGGCCGTAGAAAACCACAAAACCGAGGGGAATGGGTTTTTTAGGCCGCAAAAATCTCTAAAACTTCTTAAAATCGGCAAAAAGGTTTCCTTTTCGCTGAAAGAAAGAGGAAAACAAGGAAAACGGGGAAAAATTTGCGTTCCGGGCACAGAAGACGCCTTAAAATCAGATGAAAAAAAGTACAGTTTAGAGCTGCTCAGTAACATCCCAAATTGCTCCCTATAAAAATAAATAAATAAATAAAATTTTCTCATTATTGCTAATGTGGCCAATTTCGATTGTTTCAGCCATTGTCGAAAAAAAAATCAGAAAGGAACAAAATGATATTTTTCATTTTAAACTTATAATTAACAAAATGTACATTTAAAACTTTAATTTTTAAAACGAATTTCCTTTATTAAGTTGTCCGTACCCTTGAAAAGTAAAGAACAAATTTTTTTTCCCCCTTTTAAGAAAACGCTCTTTAACTTGTATTTTATTGTAGACCCCCTAACCCCTTTTTCATTCTTATTTCTCGCTTAGAGCTGCTTTAATAAGAAATTATTTTCTCTAATGACTTTTCAAGCTCAAGAAGGTATGATATGAAAACTTTAAACGGCCTTTCTAAATAGCGTTACACTCCAAACCTAATTAAACCTTTTTATTTTTATAGCGAGGGAAATAGAATGAAAAAAAAACGGAGATTCCACGACCGGTTTCGGTGTAATACGCCTCATCAGGTGGGCTATTTCCTTATTTTTTAACTCTCTTTAGTTGCTTAACCCTTACTCGTGTAGTCTCCCTTTCCCTCACAATAAAAATAAAAATGTTAATACGTAACATCCCTATTATAAAAATGACTTTTTGTGACCTTAAAAGAAATTTATTGTTATTTTTAAAATCATTCAATTTTTGTCCCATTTTGTCTTGGGGGATTTTCCTCTTTATTTTATTTTTTACAGCGTTAGTCTAAGAAGCTTTCATGTTTTTCTTCAGGGCATGAGGATTACGAGTCTAAATCCTGCATTACATACACTAAGGCACTCTTTCCTTGATCCCTTTTTGGATTCCCTAAACCATCACTGTTGTAGTAATGGACCTTCCCATATTCAGAGACATGTCTTTAATTTTAATTAGAAAGCGGAGGAAAAAGAAAAAAAAATGTCAGAAACTCAAAGGGATTTAGAAAGGCTTTGTATGAGGGATTTTTTTTTTTTTTTTTTTTTTCAGTCGGCAAATCTAAAGAGATTTTATAAAGAATAAAACTTAAGAAAAAAATTTTTTTTAAATAAAACGGGGGCAAGTATAACGGAGGGAGAAGTACGAAGAAGGAAGTATAACGGAGGGAGCAGTACAATGGACGGAAGTGTAACGGAGGGAGAAGTATAACGGAGAGAGAATTACGAAGGAGGGGAAGTATAATGAAGGGCGAAATACGAAGGAGGGGAAGTATAATGAAGGGGAAGTATAATGGAGGGGGAAGTATATGGGATGAGAAGTATAACGGACAGAGAAGTATAAGGGTTGGAGAAGTACGAAGGAGGGGACGTATAACGGAGGGGAAGTATGAGGAAGGTGGAAGTATAACGGGGGGGGGTGAGTATAAAGGATGGGAATTATAAAGGAGGGGAAGTATAACGGAGGAGGATGTATAAGGGATGGAGATGTACAAAGGAGGGGAAGTATAACGGAGTGGGAATTATATGGATGGAAGTATAACGGTGAGAGAAGCATAAGGGATGGAGAAGTACGAAGGAGGGGACGTATAACGGAGGGGGAAGTATGAGGAAGGTGGAAGTATAACGGGGGGGGGGAGTATAAAGGATGGGAATTATAAAGGAGGGAAGTATAACGGAGGATGTATAAGGGATGGAGATGTACAAAGGATATAACGGAGTGGGATATGGGATGGGAAGTATAACGGTGAGAGAAGCATAAGGGATGAGAAGTACGAAGGAGGGGACGTTAACGGAGGGGAAGTATGAGGAAGGTGGAAGTATAACGGGGGGGGAGTATAAAGGATGGAATTATAAAGGAGGGGAAGTAAAACGGAGGAGGATGTATAAGGGATGAGATGTACAAAGAGGGAAGTATAACGGAGTGGGAATTATATGGATGGAAGTATAACGGTGAGAGAAGCATAAGGATGGAGAAGTACGAAGGAGGGGACGTATAACGGAGGGGGAAGTATGAGGAAGGTGAAGTATTACGGAGGGGTAAGTATAAAGGAGGGAATTATAAAGGAGGGGAAGTACAAAGGAGTGGAAGTATTTCGGAGGAGGATGTATAAGGGAGGGGTAGAATAAAGGTTGGGAAGTATAACGAAGGGGGATGTTTTTTTTCCCAAAATTTTATAGTTTTTTTCGAAATTTTTTTTCAGTTTTATGGTAAAAATAATGGGATTTATGCCCAAGGGAGGTCTCTCTCGTAACGCGTGGAAGTATGAAACTTCTCCCTGCTAAACTGATAAATTGATAATTAACGTTAAAAAATGATAACATTTTTACATCGAAATTCGCAAAAATAAAAGGAGTTATATTGGTGAAAATTTGGCGAAAATGGAACCAACGGTTCGGCCGCAGCAAATTCGTTAAAATCTCAAACAGACATATCTCCGCCATTTTTTCGAAATTTAAAATCGCCCTTGTAGTTTCTTGTTCACCGACAAAAGAAAATTTGGTAAAAATCTGGTGAAAATCGGTTGAAAACTGCGGCCGTACCTACAATTTTCCGGAAAAAATACTACGGACGGCCGGCCGGAACCACAGACAAAGTTGAGATCGGTCGATTTGACCCTCCGGGGTCTAGAAGACCCTTCCCTTTGCCCTACGTGAAGAAATCACAATAACGTCTTTAACTTAAAAACATAAATCAATTAACTTATCGGCAGCTAGTTATGTTTGGATTGTGTTGGGAATTAATTTAGTAGATTATTAAGCGCCTTGTTAGATCGCGGTTCTGTTCAAACCGATATCAACGTTAACTGACCGTGAATGGAATTAACATTTCACAGATTTCCATCGTCCAAAATATTTTAGGTAAAGCCGCAACCTTCGGCTTTAGGTACTGGAAAATATTCCTATCGATTCTGAATGATTGAATCCTTTGACGTGAGAAGAGAAAATAGCGGATGACTCGTACTTTATTTTTAGCACACGTTGGTATTAGATTTTTAAGGGTCTTTTAGACCCCAAGCGATCAGTGACATTATATCGACTTTTGTTTCTGATGGCAGTTTTTCAGGGGCTAATCACATGAAATTAGGAAAATTATTGGGGTATTGATTTCAAATCCATCGGGATCCCTTCTCACGGCCTTTTGAACTCCTATTATCTAAATTGGGCTATTTTTCGACAAAATATAACCTCTTTAGCTAAATTTTGTCTCATTTACCAAACAATAGAGCCTTGATAAAGGGCCTTTGTTTAACTTATTATTTATTGACTTTTTTAAGATTTTTTTTAAAAACGCTTTTCAGGATTTATTAATACTTTATTAGGAATTAACGACAAAAATTTGGTTGAATGAGTGTTATTCCCAGAAAACCTTGAAAAACGCTTTAAAAAACTGATAATATGGGCGGAATAATCGAGAAAAAACGCCTAAAAAAATTGTGACATCTCGCCCAATAACTGAGCTAAACGCGATAATCAAGGAGGCAGTGTAGAAACACCGTGAAAATTTTCAAAAACTTTGGTAAATATTTAAAGATGATCAGGGACAGATTCTAGTGGGATTCTCGGCAGAATAACATAGGAAAATGCCTACAATGCGGCAAAATGGGGTTTTCCCAGCCAAAAAATCGAGCCAAAAGGATTTTTTTCCCGGAAAACCATTAAAAAAACCTGATAAAAATGGCCGCGCAAAAAAAGTCTGATAATTCTTTAAGAAGGGATTCTAATGGTGAAATTAGGGATAAAAACGTAAAAATAAGAATAAATATGGATTTATTAGCTGAAAAAACGTAAAAATGGCAAAAAAATGAAGTCAAAAGTGGTCTCTCAGCTTGATAAACAAAAAAAAATGAGAGGACTATAATATAAGGGTTTTTTTAAACTTCCTTAAAGAATTTATTGTGATTCCCTCCACTTCGGGTTTTTGGAGAAGGTCTTCCCGACCCGGAGGGACAATCGAATATTGATCTTTACCGATCTCAACATTTTCTGTGTTTCCGGCGGCTGTCCAGCCGTAACAATTTTTTCGGAACACTTTTCGGCCAGTTTTCAACCGATTTTCACAAGATTTTCACCAATTTTCTTTTTTTTTTCGGTGAACTAACGAGGGCAATTTTTGAATTTCGAAAAATGGCGGAGATACGTATGTCTGTTTAAAATTTTAAAAAATTCACTGCGGTCCAATTTTCACTAAATTTTCACGAATTACTCCTTATATTTTTTACGAATTTTAGGTGTGTAATCAACGAAGTCTTTTTTTTACATTAATATTATTTTAGTAGGGCGAAATTTTATACTTTCACCCGTTACGAGTAGTACCTGCCTTGGGCAAAAATCCCATTATTCTACCTTGATACTTAAAAAAATTGTCGAAAAAAAAACTGCTGATTGAAAAAAAAAATTGTTTAACCCCTCACCACACATCTTTCTGAAATCCTCAGGAAATTGACGTTTTTCTCTGTTCTTATTTTAGATCATAGAGTTCGATTAAACTGCCTCCATAATCGACACAAATACACAAAACCTGGGTGGTAAAATCGCCCACCTCGAGAACTACCGGAAACGATCGTATCTAAAAATATAGACGAATAATTTTATAGACAAATTATCAAGAAGTCAACAATAAAAAAAAAAAATAAATTAAAACATGGTCTCATTTTAATAATGACGTGTATTGAATGAATAATTAATTTTTAACAAAGCCTCTCATGAATTGTTTCTGTTTTGAATTAAAGCGAGGCACCATTTGCATAGTATCGCGTGTATTCAATTACACATTTATATCCTCGTATCTTGGAACGATATACACTTTGTAAGGGGATCAGAGTTGACACGACGTGAACAGGTGGAGGTGATTTAAGGGCGGGCTTAGAAACGTTAATCCGGCGGCTTACGGTCGAAGGTTTCGCCTAAGTGCGTTCGACCATGCATATAGATGAAATCATAAATGTGATAAAAGGAAAATCAAATTTACGTTACTTGAATTGTTGATCGCGTATTAGATTTATAGCGTCAAAGCTCAGCCGTTTAGCAAATAAAATTTCATTCGTCGTATTCATAAGTGGGTGAAAATTTTTTTTTGAAAAGTTGTGGGAAAAAATGTTTCGGCTCTCGGAGAGTGGGCAAAAACTCCGCGCTTTCAAGGGGTCCGACGACTATAGATCATCCGGGGGACGTCTAAACCCGTGCTCCAACCTCTGAAGCGAGCGAATTAATCATAATGTTCGTGGCATGGCTGTTCCCCAAACGGCACGAGCACGTAAAGGATGATTGAAGAACAAAATCGTATCTTCACGGAAAAATGCGTTTTACAAAGGGATTAACGACGATTTATACGTTTCCGTTTCTCCCCCATGTTACAAACTCCGAAACAGTCAGACCGAAATTTAAGTTAAAAACAAAATGGACATTAATCGACCATGTTAGCCAGGAAAAAACCCATTTTATCAGATTTTTTGGTCCTATTGGCGGACTGTAAGGGGGGACTCCGAAGCCCCCCCCCACACAGCTAGTCGAGTAGCCTTCTCTCGTTGAAGAGGCTTTTTTTCCTCGATTTTTGCACTAGAAACATCCATGCATAAACAACCTTTTAAACTGGTTTAAGTCATTTTCCTAGGTTTTCAGGTCTAGAAACACCCGTTTTATCAGGTGTTCGGCGTTTAACATCTTTTTACCGGTTTTTGGTCATTCTTTTCGATTTTCTGGTTAGCAACACGTTTTATGAGGTGTTTAGGCGTTGAAATCTCTTTTACCGGGTTTTGGGTCGTTTTGTCGATTTCCTGGTGTAGAAACACCCATTAAATCAGGTGTTAAGATGTAAACATCTTTTTTACCTTTTTTGGTCAGTTTCGTCGATTTTCTGGTCCAGCAAACCCGTTTTATTAGGCGTCTAGGCGTTAAATCTTTACCGGTTTTGGATCATTCTCTTCGATTTTCTGTAGCAAACGCGTTTTATGAGGTTTAGGCGTTTAAATCTCTTTTACCGGGTTTTGGGTCGTTTTAGTCGATTTCCTGGTGTAGAAACCCATTAAGGTGTTAAGATGTTAAACATCTTTTTTACCTTGTTTTAGGTCAGTTTCGTCGGTTTTCTGGTCCAGCAAACCCGTTTTATTAGGCGTCTAGGCGTTAACATCTTTTGTACCAGTTTTGGGTCGTTAATGATTTTCTGGTGTATAACACCTTTAAATGAGGTGTAGGCGTTAAACATCTTTTTAAACTTGTTTATCGTCATTTTCTTCTATCTGGTCTAGCGAGCCCGTTTTATTAGGCGTCTAGGCGTTAAACATCTTTTGTACCGGATTTTGCGTCGTTAATGTCTATTTTCTGGTGTAAAACACCATTAAATGAGGTGTAAGGGCGTTAAACATCTTTTTAAACTTGTTTATCGTCATTTTCTTCGGCTATCTGGTCTAGCGAATCCATTTTATTGGGCGTTTAGGTTAACATCTTTTTACCGGGTTTTGGGTCGTTCTTGTCGATTTTTTGGTGTATAAACACCCATTAAATTAGGTGTACCGGCGTTAAACATCTTTTTAACCTTGTTTTTGGTCATTTTCTTCTGCTGTCTGGTCTAGCGAGCCCGTTTTATTAGGCGTCTAGGCGTTAAACATCTCTTTTACCGGGTTTTGGTCGTTCTTGTCGGTTTTCTGGTGTAGAAACACCCATTAATAGGTGTACGGGCGTTAAACATCTTTTTAACCTTGTTTTGGTCATTTCTTTTTTCTCAGCGAGCCCGTTTTATTAGGCGTCTAGGCGTTAAACATCTCTTTTACCGGGTTTTGGTCGTTCTGTCTTTTTGGTGTAAACACCCATTAATTTAGGTGTACGGGCGTTAAACATCTTTTTAACCTTGTTTTTGGTCATTTCTTCTTCTGGTCTAGCGAGCCCGTTTATTAGGCGTCTAGGCGTTAAACATCTCTTTTACCGGGTTTTGGTCGTTCTTGTCTTTCTGGTGTAGAAACACCCATTAATTTAGGTGTACGGGCGTTAAACATCTTTTTAACCTTGTTTTTGGTCATTTTCTGGTCTGGTCAAGCGAGCCCGTTTTATTAGGCGTCTAGGCGTTAAACATCTCTTTACCGGGTTTTGGTCGTTCTTGTCGGTTTTCTGGTGTAAAAACACCCATTAAATTAGGTGTACCGGCGTTGAACATCTTTTAACCTTGTTTTTGTCATTTTCTTCTGCTGTCTGGACTAGCGAGCCCGTTTATTAGGCGTCTAGGCGTTAAACATCTCTTTTACCGGGTTTTGGTCGTCTTGTCGGTTTTCTGGTGTAGAACACCCATTAATTAGGTGTACGGGCGTTAAACATCTTTTTAACCTTGTTTTTGGTCATTTTCTTCTGCTGTCTGGTCAGCGACCCGTTTTATTAGGCGTCTAGGCGTTAAACATCTCTTTTACCGGGTTTTGGGTCGTTCTTGTCGGTTTTCTGGTGTAGAAACACCCATTAATTTAGGTGTACGGGCGTTAAACATCTTTTTAACTTGTTTTGGTCATTTTCTTCTGCTTTGGTCTAGCGAGCCCGTTTTATTAGGCGTCTAGGCGTTAAACATCTCTTTTACCGGGTTTTGCGTCGTTCTTGTCGGTTTTCTGGTGTAAACACCCATTAAATTAGGTGTACGGCGTTAAACATCTTTTTAACCTTGTTTTTGGTCATTTTTTCTGCTGTCTGGTCTAGCGAGCCCGTTTTATTAGGCGTCTAGGCGTTAAACATCTCTTTTACCGGGTTTTGCGTCGTTCTTGTCGGTTTTCTGGTGTATAAACACCCATTAAATTAGGTGTACCGGCGTTGAACATCTTTTTAACCTTGTTTTTGGTCATTTTCTTCTGCTGTCTGGTCTAGCGAGCCCGTTTTATTAGGCGTCTAGGCGTTAAACATCTCTTTTACCGGGTTTTGCGTCGTTCTTGTCGGTTTTCTGGTGTAGAAACACCCATTAATTAGGTGTACGGGCGTTAAACATCTTTTTAACCTTGTTTTTGGTCATTTTCTTCTGCTGTCTGGTCTAGCGAGCCCGTTTTATTAGGCGTCTAGGCGTTAAACATCTCTTTTACCGGGTTTTGCGTCGTTCTTGTCGGTTTTGGTGTAGAAACACCCATTAAATTAGGTGTACGGCGTTAAACATCTTTTAACCTTGTTTTTGGTCATTTTCTTCTGCTGTCTGGTCTAGCGAGCCCGTTTTATTAGGCGTCTAGGCGTTAAACATCTCTTTACCGGGTTTTGCGTCGTTCTTGTCGGTTTTCTGGTGTATAAACACCCATTAAATTAGGTGTACCGGCGTTAAACATCTTTTTAACCTTGTTTTTGTCATTTTCTTCTGCTGTCTGGACTAGCGAGCCCGTTTTATTAGGCGTCTAGGCGTTAAACATCTCTTTTACCCGGGTTTTGGTCGTTTTGTCGATTTTCTGGTGTTAAACACCCATTAATCAGGTGTGGGCGTTAAAATCTTTTTACTTGTTTTGGTCATTTTCTTTGCTTTTCTAGCAGCCCGTTTTATTAGCTGTGTTAAACATCTCTTTTACCGGGTTTTGGGTCGTTCTTGTCGTTTTTGGTGTAAACACCATTTAGGTGTTTTTCGAAAATTTAACAAAGAAAGGTGATTCCTTTTTAGAAGTAGAGCTCTTGTTGGTAGGAAAAGAATGGTCTATATTATAAAGTATAGTTTTAATCTTAGTTTTAAAAGTTTGAAAAGGTTCTTTACTTTGAACTTCTAGAAACCTATCTTTTATAGAATTTCAACAATGAATATTAGTTTTTGATAAAATTTTTTGAAATCTATTTTAAAAAGGGCATTGAATGTTTAAAAATGTTTCAGTGAGGTTTATAAAGTGCGGCAATGAATCCGAAATGAGAGGAGGCCCGATGGAGGAGGAAACAAATATTTGCCATTACGGCAAGCGGGTAAAGAGATCCTAAATATCCCAAGAGAAAGAAACAGTTTAGCAGCTGGCGGAATGGTGATGAAGGAGGCGGGAAAGGGCGAACAAAAAATTGTTCCAGAGACAAAAATGACCGGCTCCCCCTTTTTCGTTACCCATCCGCCCTCGGTTTTTCTCTGATGAAATTCTTCACCGCATAACTCCTCTCTTCACGCCCGTTTAATCGATTCCAGCTCCAACGGACGCAATTAAATCTTACCTAAAAAAAATACTCAATTAATTTTTGAAACATAATATTCATTATCTTAATTGCTAACCTATTTTTAGGAAAATCATTTCATAATTATTTTCTGAAAGCTTCATTTTTTTATTATATTGAAAATAATTTTATACTGAAAGTAAAGCCCTATCAAACAAAGTGAATGGTATAAACTTGGAAATAAAACGATAAAAAAGTTGGATTTGCCTCAGAAATAGATTTTTGTAATAAAAAAAGATGTCTCTATTTCTAGATATCTACGGGTGTAAAATTTTATGCAAGGTTGCTTCTATCAATTTACAGCTCCTGGACCTTTCAATATTTCAATTCGGTTTCGGAGATCCTAAGCCTCTTCAATTATTGACGTTCCGGAGCCAATCCACGAGGTGACCCTACCCGCTCATAAAAGATTCCCCGCTTTTTCCAACGCTAAACATCAAAATAGATAATAAACATCATTGAAATAATAAACCGAAGTGTAATCATTTTTTAAATTTGAAAGATGTTAATTTTTATTGGTCCAATTCAGCGCTTAATTTTTAACTTCATTGAAGAAGTTATGTGATACCCTCCTCGTCGGGTTTTTGGGGAAGGGTCTTCCAGACCTCTAGGGCCAATTGAGGCGCTCCGGGTACGAAGGGCGAACTCGACATCGGACAAATTTTTTAACTTCCTTACAGAAGTTATTGTGATCCCAAGACGTCGGGTTTTTGGGGAAGGGTCCTCCAGTTTTTTTTCATTTTCAGATTCTAGACCTCTTGGTGAATACACCCATATAATTTTTATGTTGAGTTCGCCATTTTTTCCCCATTAAATACGTAAAAACCGAAACTTTAAAATGCGAATAACTCGGAACTACGTTTTGTCGAGTTCGCCCTTCGTACCCGGACGCCTCAATTCGAATATGGATCTTTAACGATCTCAACTTTGTCTGTGGTGACGGCCGGCCGTAGCAATTTTCCGGAACACTTCACGGCCACAGTTTTCAACCGATTTTCACCAGATTTTCTTTGGTCGGAGAACAAAAAACTGACGAGGGCGACAAGTTTGAAGATCTTCCAACGAAAACTTCCTTAAAGAGAAGTAAAAATATTGGAGGGGGAAGTATTAAAGAGGGAAAGTATAACGTAGGGGTAGTATAAGGGAGGGGGAAGTATAACGGAGCGGAAGTAAAACTGGGGAGAAGTTTTTTTTTTTCAAAACGGGAAAAACTGACGGCCGGCTGGAACCACAGACAATGTTGAGATCGGTAAAGATCAATATTCGATTTGACCCTCAGGGGTCTCGAAGACCCTTCCCCAAAAACCCGAGTGGAGGGTTATCACAATAACTTTTTTAAAGAAGTAAAAAATTTTCGAAAAAAAAAACTTTTCGTAAATAAACTTATAATTTTTTGGGAAAAAAGTAACCTTTTACTTGAAAACTTAAAAGAATTAAAGAGTAAAAGACTCCTTAACCTTAAAAATCTCTTAAACTCCCCCCCCCCTTACACTTCCCCTTCCCCCCCCCTTTATACTTCCCATCCTCTATACTTCCCCTCTTTAATACTTCCCCCTACTAAATTTTCCTTTTTCTTAGGATTTTCGTAGGAAGCTAAGCAATTTTATTAAACGCAAATTAAGAAGAAGGGAGAAAAAAAGTTAATAGGTGGGATTCGAACCTGCAACCTTTGGGTTTCTAGCCCATGGCTCTACCAACTGCGGTACAGAAAGCAGGAGGTAATTTCGAATGTATTAAAAAATAATTTCTTAATTAGATTTTATATCTAATTGTTGTCCCCGGGTCATTTTTTTGTAAGTTACCCTCAATTTATGGCTTGTACGCGTTTGAATATTACCCGAATTATGCTACAGGCGTAAGCTGAATTATAACGTCAGGTAGATATTAGCCATGGGCTATTCATGAAACGGCTCCCGATATGCTAATGGCCCAAGGAAGTGTCCAATGAATTGAGATGAACCGCTCTCCTGCGTAATACTCGCACCCTAAGGGCCACATGGACAATAAAAAAATTTTAATACCCGATAAAAATCTTATTCAAACTATGTACTTTTATTCTTGGATATAAAAAGTTTAATAGGTTTATTTATGAGATGAATTGAATGAAAAAGTTTTTTTTTCTTTTAGTTTATTATGTTTTCTTTTTTTTTTTTTTTTTTTTTTTTGCAAGTAGGTAAACGAGGGAGGTCTGTACAAGCATCAAGATGCAAATTGACGTTTCTTCTCTTTTAAACTTGGTCGTCGTACCCCAACTAAGGTTCGCTCTTAAGAGTTTCTTGATAGTAGCAGAGTTTCCGACAAACTTCTAGCGAACACTTACAAAGAGATTCCCTTCTCCCTTCTTAAATTTGATTTATTGAATACAACAAACTTCGCGTAAAGGGTGGGCTTAGGAAAAAAATTACCAACATGTCACTTCTTATTTGATCTTGTCCCTTAAGGGCCGAGCATTTTGTTTGAAAACATCGCAGCACTTTTTCGCCTAAAATTACTTTCCTATATTTGAGCACTAGAATCGTCGGAAAATTTTTTACCAAAGCTCTTTCTCGTTAGTTCGGGAATGTCTAGGCGATCTTGGGAGCAGTTTTTCCAAAAAAATTTTTCTTTGGAAAATGGAAAACTTACTTTTTGAATAAAAATTTTTTCCAAAAAAACCACTAGCCATTTTGTAGGTTTTGACGAGTTTTTTCCAAAACTATATTATTTAAGAAAATCCGATGAATAGTTTCCTCATAATCCTTTTACAGAGATTTGGAGGAAAATCAGGGCGTGAAAGAAACTAACTCCCTTTCAAGGTCAAAAACCGGATATAAACCGTTGTTTATCGCTGCATCAAAATTGGCTCCCGAGTAATTTTAAATTTTGAGGAAGAATTTTTTTTTTTTTTTCAGTCGGATTAACATCTATCAAACATCTGCGCTGCCACCAGTCTTCACGTAATATTAGGTGTACAAAATGAAACTCGGCTAAAATCTACAAAATTCAAATTTACCCTGTG
This sequence comes from Orius insidiosus, assembly GCA_014119065.1. Lineage (NCBI taxonomy): Eukaryota > Metazoa > Arthropoda > Insecta > Hemiptera > Anthocoridae > Orius > Orius insidiosus. The sequence continues at coordinate 1,313 of JACGAQ010003813.1, read as the reverse complement.
GCCGAGTTTCATTTTGTACACCTAATAAATAAAACTTGTAGGAAATTTAATTCTCTATAAATTTGCACTTAATTATTTTTTTTTTTAGGATGCACCATTTTCGGAAAATAATTTTTTTTTTAAAAATTTATCTTGAAAACAGTGTGTCCTAGAGAAAAAATGAATAGAATATAAATTAAAGAGAATTAAATTTCCAACAGATTTTATTTAGTGCATTTTTTCAATATCTGTAACGGTTTACGATTTACAAGCCTTTAAAAATTAACCTTCTTAATGGTTATACTTCAATAACCTTCTTACACGGAGAAGGTCAACTTTTGATGGACTTTAACGCCTAAAATGTTTAAAATTTTGAAAAAATGAACTACTAGGTGTACAAAATGAAACTCGGCTAAAATCTACAAAATTCAAATTTACCCTGTGGCTGAGTTTCATTTGTACACCTAATATTTCAATTTTATGGATAAAGAGAAACTGAGCCACCAGATTATGTCAAGTCTAGAAGAAAGACAGAAAACACTTTTTGAAAAACTGAACCCATAATGCGGTGGGAGTTCAAATCATTGATCACTCACCTACGATTTATCTTATAAATTTTACCACTTTTAGCTTATAAGACGTTAATATTTAAATCTCTATATCAAAAGTCATCAATTTCGCAAGCCATCTTTTCACCGGTGATGTATTACTTGTGGGTGAATGATATGCAGAGGTTCCCACATGGGGGGCCGATAAGAGTGGGGGTCGGTTGAATGGGATAAGCTTTTAGTATCGGATGAGGGCCGGCCTTTCGGGAAAAGGGGTTATAATAAGAAATAATCAATATTCCGGAACAGGGACTGGCCGTAAAGTGAAAACACTAAAATCTTAATGTTCACACCCCAACCTCCTTTGCATTTTAGACTTATTCGTGAGAAACTCGTGAACTTCTGTTTATATCACGCGTTTTAAATAACGGGATAAAATGGCGAAAAACAATAAATCTTAACTCATTTTATTATTTAATAAAAACGTCACGAACTCCATACACGACTAACGGAAGGCCAAATAAATCATTAAATATTTTACCTCATCAGATCGATAAGACCTTGTTTACTAACGTGAGTTTTATTCGCACAATTAAAATTTTTGCGTATTTTTCTCCCCTTCTTCTCCATTGGACAAAATTTTCTAAATTTCAAAAAACTGGGTTAGAAGAAAGTACTAGTCTGGAGCCCAGCTCTCTCTCACTCTCTAAGAGAAGTAAATAAGGGGAAGTATATGGGAGGGGAAGTTAACGGAGTGGGAAGTATGTGGGAAGGGAAGTATGGGAG
>JACGAQ010003812.1:0-23848 GCA_014119065.1 Orius insidiosus | reverse complement strand
GACTCGAATAATCATGAGCGTGGTTCCGTAGGCCCAGAAAGTTAAAACCTCGTAACTTTACCGTTATAACCATCGAGCTCATAACCTTCCCTTATTACAAACTTTTTTATGTACGAAAGGCGAATGATGAGTGTCGACTGTCCACTCAGACGTCAATAAGAGTCCACTCTTCGGAAATCTACATTCAGTTATTAAAAGTGACACTTCTAACCATCGAGCTCGTATATCACTCAAACTCGCTTAAAAAAACATGTTAATTATTTTTTAACGCAATTGAATTTAAAACAAAAGTTTTTTTTACTAGATAAATAGAAAAGTCATCGAGTTTGATTATGGAGACTTTCTCTTTCGATTGAGAGGTCTCCGGGGTGAAGAAAAAAAAAACGTCGCCGACTCGTCCAATCAAAGAGTGGAATGCGAGGGGATAAACCGACGTCCTTAACGTAATCGACCCGACAAATCTAGATCCATCAAGAATGCTTCGGATTAACTCGAAAATTTGTTTGGGCTGAAATGGAAAATCTTAAGCACAGATTATTTTCGGAACAAGAAAATTGATTTTTGAAAGAGGCACCAAATTTATCAAAAAAACCAGAAAAATGTCTAGTCGTAACTCCTTGTTGCGCCATGTCTAAGAACGACTGAGAATCCACTTGGATCAGCTGGATACAATAGTATGCAACCGGGAAAAATCAGGTGATCTTGTCATTTTCAAACATTTGGGATTCAATTTTTACAGAAACTTGCTATTTGCGCAGAAAAACTACATTTCGACACCTAGTTTCAGCGTCATTTTCTACAAATTTGTACCCTTGGATTTGGACGTCGAAATAAATCATAAAATGCCATGTCTAAGAACGACTGAGAATCCACTTGGATCAGCTGGATGCAATAGTATTCAACCGGAAAAATCATGTGATCTTGTCATTTTCAAACATTTGGGATTCAATTTTACAGAAACTTGCTATTTGCGCAGAAAAAACTACATTTTCGACACCTAGTTTCAGCGTAACTTTCTACAAATTTGTACCCTTGGATTTGGACGTCGAAAATAAATCATAAATTCCTAGATTGAAGACCCGTCTTGACTTCTATATGATTTTAACCCAGATTCTTGATCCTCTCTCATTTCAAAGACGTCGAACGCGATCGGAATCAATAACAAGGGAGAAGCCTGTCGTTTAATATTAATAGTCGAACGCGCTTTTTCTTTCCTAATATTAACCATAAAAGGATTCGATTGAATTGTTACAAATAGAAAATAACTCACCTATTTTTTTTTGATATCATTATTAAACGAAAAAGGATGGACGAAAAGGCGATAAGGTGTGACAAGTCGATAAGGGCTTTTAGATCCCTTTTTTTGTGTCCACTTCTTAAGATATTGTGAGTTATGACAGGATATTGACACAAAAGAGAGCCCACCTTTCGGTAATGGAACCGCCTAACAGGCAATTCACCGGCTAAGTGACAAACTTTTTTTTCTTTCAAACCTTTCACATTTTAAAACAACCTGTTCATGTTTTTATCTGAGAATATGGAATATTTGCTTCCCATGGAGAAAAAAGCCTTTACAAACACGAAACCCGATACAGTTTATATTGAATTTACGTGACAGGACCCCCTTTTTTTACCTCTCGTTTTCTCCAATTTTACCCCCGAGCATTTCGCGATATTATAATAGAAACGTTAAAACCAACGGGATTTTTCGCGTGAACGATTTTTTCCCCCGCGGACTGCAGAGTAATAAAATACGGAGTCGTGAGTGAGGTAATTACACATTCCGAGTATAAAACTGGAGAAAACGGACGGATGAAAAAACGGAAATTGTAATTCATGATGCGGAGACATTCATGTTGTTACAGCTAATATTGACTTTGTACATAAAAAAAACCAGCTTTGCTTTTAGCCGCTCCCTTTCGGTAAACGCGCCGTTATTTGTCAGTAATCCTTCATGTAAATAGGATTTTTATTTACTTAATTAATGCCATAAGAGGCCGCACTTAACGCGAACTTCTAGTGTTTACACAAAAAATATTGGCAGCCTAATATGGGTTTGATATTCGAATCTGTTTTCTGATCTTTGTCAGGCCTTTTTAGTTTGACTAGAGGAGCAGGCGGTACAAGTCTTGAGCGAATATGCCCCGAAGCTGCAAAGAAGTTATATCCGGTAAAACTACTGTTTTCGCTCCAGAGAAGCCAAGGCATTCGGGCAAACGGAAACGATTGTTTCTTGGCTACGTTCCATCGGCATTTCAAAGAAAATTCACAGCTTGATTTTATGATTAGTTTGAAAATTTTCCTGGGCTCCTAAATCGCATTTCTGAAGAAGCTCTGAAGAAAAAGGTCACAAGTGATACTTTTGTCGAGGATCGTAAAAAGTGGGTGGTCTTTCATAAGGAACAATAGTTTACGGGAGGTAAAATAAGTTTAGATAATGAGGACTCCGTGACCTAATTAGCGGAAAAGAGGCTATCGTGGGAAGTAAAAGAAGAAAAAAAGAGGCGAAATACCACCCCCTTGTTTAGGATTCCGTCACGACCCCTACTTCTGAATATGTGGAGGGTCGGTAAGCTTATTTAATTAGATTGTGCTGAAAAGAGGCGAGCTTATGTTTTAATTGACACCATCACGATTGTCTTTTAATGAGACTTTCGACCACGGGGATCCTTTAATTTATTACTCGCCTTTCTATAAACACGGCCACTTGGGATGATCGGGGGATGTCTCTATCCCCCTACCGTACCCAGTTTTCTTGTAATGCCGATTTAATTACTCCGTGTCCTTAGAATAAAATGTAAAAAAAAATTTTTTTCGTAAATTAAGCCTTCAATTATAATAATTTTAGGATCATTTCCTTTTCCTTCCTGTCTAGACGCCATGGTACCTATTCAGAAAATTAACATTAATGCCTTTTTTTAGAACAATTTATGGATCAATTGTTTTAATGTTTTTTTTAGTTTATAATTACTTTTAATTCCCTCACGTTTTATGAGAAAAAAGATTTCTTTCTGAGTACTAAAAAATTACAAAAACAAAATCAGATAGCGAATTTACTATCAGAAAAAAAGGCCTAAACAGATTTAAAACGACGAGGGGGGTACAGAAGACCTCTCAAAATTCCCAGGAGACAAAGAAAAATTTTTCTCCACCATTATATCGTAAAAACGCTCAAATATTCGTCAAAACGAGTGTTTTTGACCAGAAAATTGAGAGAAAAAGCCAAAAAATCTAATAAAAGGGGATTATAATTACAAAGCGAGGAAAACTATACATCTCGTCAAACGGAAGTTTTTGAGACAAAAAAAAACCGAAAAGAACGATTGTAGGATCCAGTAAAAAGAGAGATAAAGAAGAAAAAAATTTACCTAAAAGGACAACCGTTTATCTGGCAAAAACCAATGCCTTAGTAAAAATAGTTTTTCAAATCAAAGGGGCAAAAAATGGAATTTAAAACAATAGTGACAAAAAAACCAAGTTTTTATTTTTCCTCTTTCTTTTTTCACCTTGAAAAGACGTTTTTATCAATTTTTTATATCTATGCGTCGACATTTTCTTTATTTGACTTTAAACGGCTTCCATATTTTATATTATAAATAATTATAAGGTTTGTTGAGAATCGTGGGATGGTCTTTTACGGTTTTTGATTCAAAATCATCGAGTCAAGCTTTCAGAAATTTTTATTTCCATCATCAGGACCTACAGACATACTTATAATATAAATTTTAATTTTGGTTATTGACATACCTTCGATTTTGATTATAAGTAATAAAAATAAAAACAATTTGTCTCCATGAAGTGGATGAGTTTCGGGTTCCAGTTTAAACACATGGTTATACCCGGAATTCGATTATTAATAATCGATTATTAATAATAGTTGTTACTTTTGATCCCAATTTAAATTTAAATCCGATAACATAATTAATTCATTGTTTAAAATTTGGTAAAAAGTTATTTTTCAATTAAATTAAAAATTACACCACAAACAGAGATAAAAATTTTTAAAAACTATTTACGACTTAAGACAATTTACATTTGATTGGTTTGATTTAGAGCCCGCGAAATTACAAATTTATCACAGAAATTTATTTGCACATTTTTCATAAATAATAAAGATTTTTTCAGAACGATTATGACTAACAATTATATAATTTAAAATTTTTTTAAAAACTAAATAACAATTTAAAAATTAACTTATTAAAAATTTATAAAATTTACTGAAACTTTTCTGATAATATTACATGCACAATTTTAAAACTCAAAAATTTTTAATTAAAACTAAAAACAATAAAATTTCTTATATCACATTTTGATTTGGTCGTGTACGTCCCCGAAAAAACAGTGTGAGAAGACCATGATAGATGGTATTAAATCCAATGAGATCCGTCTGTTTATTGCAAGACATTTTTTCATTAAAAATACATTTTTTCTTTAAGTCTCCGACGGTTTAAATTAGTTTCTCTACATAACACCTGAGGGTCATCGAGAGCAAATTTGTGTCCCAGACTTAAAGCATGCTGAGACAGCCCAGTGCCATTCCTACTTGTATTTCGACAGTCCAAGTCCGTAAAAGACCATCCCACGATTCTCAACAAACCTTATAATTAATAATTGGTCGATAACAACTAAAACTATAATAAATTATTATAAATTAAAGTTGTCATTTAAAAAAGAAAAACTAACCTAGTTTACAGCCTTTAATTAACAGCATTTATTTTTTATTGTTTTGTTTTTTATTTTTTCATAACGGTTTTCAAAAGTTAAAAAATTTGTTTATATTTTTTATAGGTTTCTAATACTGTCATCAAATGCTTTCTAACATTTTCTAATAAATCGATTCAATTACAAGAGATAAATTCATATAATGAATCTTGATTGAATTCAATTTTTTTGTTTCGTTTTTGAGCTCTGGGAGAAGGATTAACCCGGGAAGTTAAATATGGGAGTCATTAATAACACGAAAAAGTTCCCGGCTATTTTATCCAAGCATTGCACCTGTAAAAAAAGGGAAACGTTTTAGACCCCCCCTCAATTAAACTAAAAGAAAGAAAATGTCGTCCTTCCACTTTACGTTCGATTAAGAAATTACCTTAAATGGGTTATAAATGTTCGAATTAGAGGCGAATCTAAAGAAAAAAGGTTCGAAAAATAAAATCTAAAGAGTCGCGACGTCTACCCTATTAAAAAGACGACGAAAAATTGTCCCAACACCTCGATTAGGCGACTAAAAGTTTTTTTTTCTTCTCTCTCTAAGTGGTCAACATTAAGAAAATTGAGTGATTTTCCACTCTGGAAAAAATTATTTCTCGTCATTACTAAATGTTTTTTTTCTCTCTCCCCTTGGTAAATCATTGATAAACATAATAAAAGGGCCAAAAACCGACAAAAACGCCAGGAAATCCTGTAAGGCAAAGAAAACGGCTGTAAGCCCAGAAAAAAGGATTTATCGTCCAAAAAACTAAGGAAAACGCAAAATCTAGTGTAAAGGTTCCGTGGCAGCAGGAGGGATGATTTTTTTAAGGCCACTTTTAAGGTAAAAACTAAAGTTAAAAGAAGGGGTTTTAACAAATATGGCTTTAAATGGATACTAGGGATAAAAGGAAAAAAATGAAGAAAAATTAATTTCCACTTTTAAAAAGGTTGTCGGAGAAACGCGGGTAATTAGGTGCTCGATGTCTCCATTCCCAATAATAAAGGACTTGTCTGGATTAATGAGGCCTGAAGGGGCGTTAGTATTTTAATTCAATTCAGACTCGCCCTTGAGGGCAAAGTGTCTCTAATGGCCTCCATTTGTTTGACTAGCTATATTTAATTGTATAACATTATTATATTATATAAAAAAAATAAGTTTAAATTTTTTATAGGGCTGACTCATTCTTTAGTTGACAGATTAAAAAAAAAGTTGTTTCCCATAAAGGGAAGACCGATATGCAGATGTTATTACACTTAATGTAAGGTTGGAGGACGGGAATGTAGGCTTGAGAGAGCCACTTTGAAATTAATTAAGAAGAGCTTATTTTTCAGGGAAAAATCACGTCTTCGCCCTTCACTGAAAAAAAAACTGACGTTATATTAAAAAAAATGCAGTTGCTTCAATGAAATATTTTCATTAAAAGGGCTCCAATTACGGGGATTGTTGCCAGAATGAAACGCATTTCATTAAATTACTTTAGGTATGAATACTTCTTTGGAGCAATGAACTTGAATTATTGATGTTATTAATCCTACTTGAATAGCTCACATGAATCTTTTCGTAAATATAAGTAAATGGTTCCATAATTCAACAATCTAGATTCATTGTACTTAATATTATTTTTTACCGTTTTAATAATATCATCATAGATGTGAGGAATAATGTTTACTACAATCAATGAACCTTTTATAGTTATTGGAAATAGTATTGTTGAAAGCAATGAACCATCGTTCATGGTTCAACGTAGTTACTTCATTGATTTAAAAATTTTTGTTTTTGTTTTTAATGAAACTCCTTCGTTTAATTATTGAAAATTTTTATTAAAACCTTAAATATAATTCATTAATAGAACAACTTTTGTTCAAGAACATAATGAACCTCGTCTTTAGTTTAAAGCAATCGATTCATTCTTTCATTAATTTGTTTCTTTATTTAAAAGAACAATTTCATATATAACTCATAACTCATAAGGTAAAAGAAAGTAAAACAGTAAGATATGTATTTCAAAATTTATTTAAAAATGGGTTAACAAAAAAAAAACCTAATTAGGTACAATCATTGTGCTAAAAATTCTTTGAGAATAAAAATTTTGTCTAGCTTGACAGACGGTTTAAGATTATAGAAGTGACTTTCGACAAACGAGTAAAAATTTTTAGATTCTTCCGGAAGCGACAAGTTGAAGACATACATAGCTTTGAAGCATATATCAAGTGCTTTGATTATAGATTTAAAACAGTATCTAATATTTTCTATTATAACAACAATATCGGTAATTTTCTTTAATGAACCTACACAGTAAATGGCTGGTTGAAGATTTGCCTGTCTTTCAACTTTAAATTTGATTGTATCCTCAACTTCTTGAAGTGTCTTTCCAATAAAAAGTATGGAGTCTTGGGCGTCCTTTATAGAATATTTTATTACGTTTTTTTTCCCATTCGCATCTTTCTTAATTGATCTCGCCGTGGGAACAAAATATGCTTGTAAAGTCAAAATAACGACAGCTTCACGGTGGTCTAAAAATAAATGTAATTAGATAAAATTTTCAACTAATTTATTTTTTATTTTATTACTTGAGTTAGAATCTTCGGTTAAGTCGTTTATCAAAGCAAGACATTTTTTGTCTTTGATATTTGTTTTAATGAAGTTTATAATTTTATTAACTTCAAAGTCCCACCGTTCGAGCAGTGATTTTTCGTTAAATGCAAGTGTGAAATCCATTTCAATCTGCAAGTTACAATGTTTATTATTTATAATAACAAGAAAAATTTTTAGTAGCATACGATAACCGCTCGGTTTGTTGTACGGCTCCCATGTATTTAAAACGTCGACCATAGAATGTTTTCGAATAAAATCCATCCTTGCTTTGTGGCATGCTGACCATAAGCAATCTATTTCAGATGAAGACAGTCTTTCATGTTTTATTGATGAAAGACAAAGCTCGGCATTGTCCTCAGGTACTAAAAAAAAACAGTAGAATTAAAGTATTGAATACTAAAAATTAACAGAATAATAATAAAAGAGCTATACCGAAATCCATATTAAACCGATCTTTCATTTGTATGATGCATTTCTTGGTTTTTTTATTTTTAGAGCATTCCTCTCTGTGGATATTGAATTGTGATATTTCACGTACAGTCGCCTCTTTTATCAGTGCTACTACGATAGTATTCCTGTAAACAGTTAAAAGTTATACATTACCTACTTTTGTTACTGTTGGTACTTTTGTTATACCTATACATCTATACATGAGCATTATAGTCATAATCGACTTGATCTCTGATATGGGAAAATTAAAAAAGCTGGATCTGACGCCTGATTTTCATGTATGTTATATGTTTGTAGAGTTTGTATGTTATATGATGAAGTGGAGGGTTGAACTGGAGAAGTAATGGGTGAATTGCGTTCCATAGGGGTAAAATGACTTGCGGAATCGAATGATTTGTTTATATGTTTTGTCAAAATATGTTTTTTGTATCTTTTAAAAAGCGTAAATTTTTGGGTGCATTCAACACAATGAAAATCTGAGCTACTATTTAAATTGTGAACACGCTTCTGGTGACTATGTATACAGTTCATTGAAAGTAGGAAAGGTCGAAACGCATAAAAAGCACCGCATTTTAAAATTTGGACTGAAAAAATAGGTGTCGCTGTAAATAATAATGAATATAATAATATCGAGTTGTACATTTTTTATTGCTTACCTTAATGATGGTGCCTTTCGGAGATAAGCTGCGTACGCACTAAACTTGTCCAGAGGGCAACGAACTTCCTCGCTTGAGAGTCAGAGGACAAATGAACGATTTCTCGCGGTTTTTTGGAGGGGTTGAAGTTAATAAAAAGTATTGTCTTATGTACGAAATTTTCATTATTGTTAAAACCAAAAGTATGAATTTGACGAAATAAATACATAAATTGTAAGTAGATTTCTTTGATTCGATGAATCATTTCATTGCTTTTACGTACTGATTTTAAAAATAAAAAAAAGTAAAAAATGAACCATTTACACAATGAACTAATTCATTGATATTTAATTTTAAAAGCCGTTGAGACCGTTTAATTTTTAAACCGTTAAACCGTTAAACCGTTGAGACGGTATAGCAACAATCTTGAGCAACATCTCCTTCAGGGGGGTCTTTTCAAATTTTGAGGTTTCGTCAAAATTTCGGATAGGATGCGAGTCAACTCGGTTTACCCTTCACACATTGCGAGTCAAAATTGCAAACTCATCGTTGCCACAGCAAATTAGCCGCTCAGGTTGGAGGAAAAACACCGAATTAAAATAACTTACTCTGCCAGAATTAACTTCCTCAAGAAGTTCTTGTTTTACCGTCATCGTCTAGTATATGGAGAATGAGCTTCTAGAAACCCCCATAAAATGCTATTTGAATAAGAAATTCTGGAGAGCGATTTTCGAATTTCGAAGAGATAATACTGTCTGAAGGTTTTAAAACGGCGCTGCGGCTAACAAAGCTAACCAAACTTTGTCTACTTTATTACTACAATTCATCGAATTTATTACCTAACTTGAATTCGGGATTACATATAGGTAAAGAGTATTTAGTGTAAATTTGATAAGGATCGGATGTAGGTATATATGGCCGCAGCATTACCTACCGACAGATGATCTCCACCGCATTTTGGCGAATTTCGATGAATGTCTGCTTTCGCTAGATAATCACAAAGGAAAATCTAGAGAAAATCGGATAAACATTACGGCCGTAAAGTGTTCCGGAAAAATTTTTAGGCCCCCAAAAAAATAAAGGTTGTTATCGACTACCTATAGGTATCAAAACTAATTTTTGTATTTAGGTATTTTTTACAGCATAAACGTGATATTAAAAAAAAAACAATTTAAATTACAGAAATTAAAAATAAAACTGATAAATAAAAAACAGTTTGGTAAAATGAGTAGGTAATGTTGGATAGAGAGATCAATTGTTTTTAAATTTACGCGGCAAAACCAAAACCGCTCACTCAAATAGCGCTCGTTCGAAAATTTATTAAATTAATAATGAAGAAACAAAGTTTATTGAAAAAAAAAATTGTTAAAACTATGATAAAAAATTCATTACTACGGTAATTAAGTATCATTAATTTCTTAGTAATGCAAAATCATTAAATTCAATAATTAAGACATAGGAATGTATGATTGGTTTCATTATTTTTAAAAACGATGTAAATAGTTCATTATTTTAACCATACTCTTTGTTGAGACAATCACAAGAACAACGAGTAATTTTGATAATCAGAATTCATTATCCCATTTTAAAATAATTGTTGGTGCTATGAAAAATTCATGGTAACGAATAAATTTATGTTGTACAATTTAAAAATCGACGATTCGTTGTAACAACAATGCCATCATAACTCAATGAAAAAAAAATTATTATTAAGATGAAAAAACTACTTGTGGCAATGAAAAAAGTCAACAATTGCGTTTCATCAATATTACAACTGCTTTTTTTTTCAGTGTTTTTATGGGCCTCAAAAATAATTGTTTTCAAAATTTATTTTTTTAAACTGCAAGGGATTCGTTAAGATTTGCCATTTTTGAGCTTGGTGTTTGTGGATAGTTGGCACATTTTTGAGAAACCGGAGTTTTTTAATGAGGGAGTTCAAGATCTACTTTTTATTGTCAACTTGAGGACCTAATTAGCGCAATTCCTTTTTTAAAAAAATTAATTTTTTCCGTTAAACCTGAACGAAGAATCGTAAAAGTTTAAATGTTATTTGACTCTAAAGTAACGGTACAAAAAAAGTTAAAAAAAAGAAAAGGCTGAGCGAATGTGTATGGGAGAACGTCCTATCCTTTTGCACTTCGAGAACCCTTTTTACGGTCGTTTGCCACTATTAGATTACTTGTTAACTGTTTTCATAACCCTGAAAGATCAGCGACCTTTTAATGCATTCTCGTATTATGGGTAATAACAAATATCAACATGAAGTATCAATTATATAAATGGAATTTTTAAACATTTGATTATTGATTCGAGAAACATGATAATTGCTCATTACGTTTTTGAAGTGTGGTTGTTAATTACGGGCTTGTGTGTTTTTTTTGTTGGATGAATTCCGTGGAGCGTTTTCGCATTCAAATCCCTTCCCTTTAGTGCCTTTTTCGAACGATAAATCAGGTCTGGAAACGGGGACGCAATTTAAAAATGCCACCGCCTGGTTACAATGATCACCAAACTGCATAATTAGCTCGAGAGGGGGATTTCTTCCCTTGTAGATAGCGGCGGGCTGATACCGTCGAAAGGATCATCTCCACCGAACAACACCAATTACCGTGGGTCAACATAACGAATTCCCAGACGAGGGCGAATCTTGCAGCAGCTGAAAAGGGAGCCCGCGATTTTTTTTTCCCCTCCTACAAAAACCGACCAATTACCAGACAAAAAATATTCTTCGTGTCGAAACCCCACCATGTTCGAAAAGGACCCTCCTACTTATTTTTTTTTTCCTTTCCCCACCCTCAAACATCCGAAAATTTCCATATTTAATTGGCTCTAATTGTACGAAAGTCTTCGTTCTTTTTCCCAGGGTAAACACTAAACAAAACCTTGATTGCTTCAAGTCGCACAAGGATTTTCGATTCAAAAAGGGACATCCCATTTATCTCCGAATTCTTCAGTTACATCTCAAATAAACGAGACAAACAAACCAAAAAGGAAACATTTTCTTCATTCTTGTTTTAACAACCATCCCAAAATTCTTTAAATTTCAATTAAAATTAAATTGAAATTTTAACTTGCCATATGATTTTAATTGCTACATTGTTTTAATGAATCATAAGACATTCATTAAAATCTCCATTACATAAGTAAATTTGCGTGTAAAAGTTGAAATAAAAACGTTTTTATTCGAAAAGCATGAAGTTGGACGTTTTCCAGAATCCTTGAAGGATTTCATAATCCACAATTTGTCGCGGGATTAGATAATGAAAATGTAAAAATAATTATTTTTCGTTTGTTTCAAATGGGAAAGAGAACAAATCTCGAAATGTATAAAACGGCAATAAATCCTTCCGGGGGGGACGTTAGACGATGTGCAATTCGGGTTTGCACTTAGAGTAGGCAGCTCTAAATCACAAAGTGTTTTTATCTCAAGGCCATATTGCACTCTCGCTATATCGGCAACCCCTCGACAACCTTTTTTTCCTTGCTGAAGAATATATGATTCTACCCTGGTGGCTCTCCACCCGTGAAAATCTTCCACTTAAGAGTATTTTAGGCTAAAATTGTCAAAGATAGCATAATTTATGGACTTTTAAAATTAATCGAGTTGTTTATCACTTCTAAACAAATTTTACTTGAAATTTTAAAAGAAAATTGATCCCCTACAAGCTCTTGAAAAATAGGTTTATCTTGAAGAAAAATTGACCAAAATGGTAGATGTGAGATTTGTAAGTTCACTTTTTTATCTGATGAATACGAGGCGGTATACGATACGCATACGACCTTTCTCGCCATATTTTACGAACGCCTTTCTTTATAAGAAAAAGGCGTTTAGGAAATTCTCGAGTGAATTACCGTAGTAGTGGCGGGAGGGCTTAAGATGAAAGTGTACATGTCCCTTCTTGGGTCGAATGCCTTCCGCACTACTTAAAGAGTTCCTATAAAGAAAAACGTCCCACGGAGAGTATTACATACCATGTATCCGGAGTTATTCACATTCGCGTGTATTCCTTAGAAAAAGATAGTCTTAATTGGGTTTTTATTGCTCTCGTTATCGTATTTTATAATGATTTACAAAACCGTTAAATACTTTGAACATTTTTTATTAGTGGTTTTATTCGTTTCGGTTTTACGTGATTTGTATGTTCATTTTCTTCATGGCTGATAAAAAAATTACGTCATTTTAAAAAATATATATTTTAAAAAATCTCGTAAATGGACTTTTAAAAGTACACCGTACTATTAGAGGCAGAAAATGATGTCATTATATCTATTTGCCGAATGGCAAGGAATTTTGGGTTCTCACGGTCAAAAATCCAGATTTTTGGGCGTTTTTATCAAACGAGAAACACCACAGGCGTTTTCTTCGGTTATTCGTCCGAGAAAACCCAGGATTTTTGTTTTCCTCGGTTTACGGCCTATTTCAGGTTTTCCGGTTATTCCGAGAAACTCTTGACCTTTTCCTTTTTTTGGCCTAAAAGCCGCTTTTTTAGCCGATTTCTGGGTTGGACTTTGCTGACAAAACGTAAGACGTCAGTGCTAAACTACATATGAGGCGCTCCGGGTACGAAGGGCGAACTCGACAAAACGTAGTTTCGAGATATTCGCATTTTAAAGTTTCGGTTTTTACGTATTTAAAGGGGAAAAATGGCGAACTCAACATAAAAATTATATGGGTGTATTCACCAAGAGGTCTAGAATCTGAAAATGAAAAAAAACTGGAAGACCCTTCCCAAAAAACCCGACGTCGAGGGTATCACAATAACTTCTTTAAGGAAGTTAAAAAATTTCTCCGATGTCGAGTTCGCCCTTCGTACCCGGAGCGCCTCATATTAAGTTTGTTCCTAAATGTACTTATAGAACTCGTCTAATTATTTTATTTTGCGCAGATTGGACCAATTTTCGCATTCTTCTTCATTAATTTGAATTCCATTATAATTTAAAATCGTTTTTAAAATTATAAGATGAAGATAATAAAAGTAATTTATATCTTTTTTTTCGTTATAACCACTTTAAATAATTTCATCGCAGGGTGATTGTTTAAAAAAAAATGTTTCCCAAGAATAATTTCGTATAAAACATTACTGCGGTAAACGAATTGTTGGGAACGAACGTACGTGACAGGGGAGAGAATATGATGTATGAGAAAGCGGCTACTGAGGTTCAGACCACAAAGACCGCATAAGAAGAAAAAAAAAGATCCGTTTTTAAAACCCTCCTCAACCCTTTCGGACACCTACAAGATTTACCCATTGCCGTCATCCGTACTATCTTAATGCTCACCCTAATCTCATCTCTATAGTTTGTATTGTACTTTCGTTAATGGAGGTGTGGGCAGGTCTCTAGAAGCTTTTATTTTTCCCGAACTACATCGTGTACATTTAAATTCAGCGACTTTTATTCCTTTTATAAACATTTAAATTGTTCGCGATAGACGTTTTAAAAAGAATCCGAGTTTTAACTGCAATTTTCTCTGAAGAGTTTTGAATCCGAAATGGGCAAAAATACTCAGTGTTGCATGTTCAAAGTGTTTAAATTAAAATTATGTGACGTAAACACAATGAAAGTCTTAAGTGGATGACCCTTAAGAGACCATTTGTGATATCTATCCTTCATGCATCTTATTATAAGAAGTAAAAAATATTCAATCATACCAACTGACGCCTCCACGCTTCCCAAACATGGATATTAACTTACGATATTATGACGGATGGAGTCAGACTATCTAATAAGACTGATGGATCGTCGTTTATCGATACGTACCTGAAACAAAAAAAAAATTATTTAAAACTATATATTTTTCGCAACCCCTTTTGAAATGTGGTGTCAACGCCTTTCTAATTTCACGAAACGTTTCTCGATTATGGACGCCTTGACGAATGTAGCGGTTAAAATCCTCACGTCTCGGCCATTAGAATCGGAATCCACTCTTAATGTTCGGGAAAGGATTACATTAAGGGAGAAGAAGTAATTATTTCGCTCATGATTGACATATCGATCAGAAAAAAACCCAGAAAATATTTTCCAACTTCTGATTTTTTGACATCTGTTTTAATTTAGTATTAACAAAAGCCGCTAAAATTCGAATTTATGTTAAGACGTGTTAATTAAGAAGTTCGTGAAATATTTTCGAATCATTGATGGATTAAAAATTGCAATGAGAATGAGGGAAAAAGGGGTTTCTCAAAAAGGAATGAAATATTATAAATCTCCCAGATCGAATATAATGAGTTTTAAAAAGGTTGAGATCATCAAAAGACCCCCGCTGACTCGCTTATTAGTTTAAGCGTTTTCCGCCTCAGCATAATTCACGGTTTAAAAGTGAATCAAAAATTGGCGATCGATTTTTTTTCTATATTATGAAATAATGTCAAGGGTACGAAGGTTGACAATTAGAAAGATCGAAGTTCGTAGGCGTAGCGCAAATGGGTCACTATTTTTCTCACCACGCCTTCATTTTTTTTCTCCGATCAAAAAAAATCAAGGAATGTCGATAATTTTGGTGTACTCTAGCTTTAATGACAGGCATCTTTCCTACGTGACTTCGAAAGCCTCAAAACTTGATTTCGTACTTTTGTTTGTTGCGAGTCACGTAATTTTCTGTGGGTCGGAGAAAAGGATTGTTTTAACATTTTTTTGATTTAAATTCATAGCTTTTTTGTAAATTTTATTAAATCTTTAATATCGATTTAAAATATTCTCACGTCTGCTACCATATAATCTAACTGATATATGACGTATTGTCACGAAATATTTAGAAATTTTCTTTTGTCTTCGTTGCTTAATCTAATTATGAGGTAACCTTCTTGATAATTTTTAAGCCACACATTTTAGCTTTTCTAAGTTTTGGGTTCCCACCAAAGAAACCACTTTAAATCTTAAAACTTGCTGGAGAGACACAAATTTTACGTTCTTTAGGGCCACAAATGTCTCTAAGACCTACCTCCTGGGTAAGAGAAACTTTAAGTGACTTTAACCGTTAAAAAGAAGAAGAAAAGAAAAAAATTCGCTTTGAAGGATGAGACATAGCCTCGATGTCGGATCTTTATCTTAAACAAGATGTAGTTTTGTAATTTATCGTCTCTTTGTTCCAAAAAACGATTTCATTTAACAAAACGGCAAAAATTTCATTGTTTTATCCAAGCGAGAACAATAACCCCCCAAAAAATCCAAAAATGTCAGAAAATTAACTTTTTTTTAAATCACGCACAGAAAATCCAATTATAATCGTTTTTTAATTAATAGTTGCCGAGTTAAAGGCGGCCGACCATGTAAGGGAGTGGAATTAATTGCTCCCCTGTTTGTTTTACGTCCAATTTGAAATGTGCGTATTTCCTTTTGTCGAAACCTATTTTTGAAGAATTTCAGGTCAAAATAATAAAAATGAACAATAAAATTTTCTGGGTTAGGAATAATTAGATTCTTTTTTTTCTTTTTTTCGAGTTATGATTCGAGTTGATGTAGGGTCTATTAAATTATAGCTAAGGGGCTTTTTTGAAAATAAATTGTGGTCGATTGGAAAAAAAAAGTTGACTTTTTCATTTTATTTCTTACGTCCATTGTCTATTGAAATGTTGACAAGTGAGGTAGTTCCACTTTATGAATGGTTGGACCGACAAGGCCCTCGCCGAGTAAATCTTCTCTTTAATTTATGCCTGTCGCTTCCCCTTTACAGCTATCCGAGAAGCCTTTAGGGGTTACCCACCCGTGGCAATGTCTCTGAACGGGTCCGTGTAATGTTTTTAACTCGCCTTTTAAACCGAATCACGATTACTATCACATAAAAGGTATATTAATAATTTTTTTCTCAACAATACAATCATTTCAAAGTTGAATCATCGATTTAATAGCTTTGGAATGAAAACTCAAAACCACAATTTTTTTAAGAAGCTCCGGAAATGGAATTTTTTTTTTCCTACCCATAAAAGTAATTTCAGTCACAAAAATTACCCCTGACAGAAAAATGACCGCACCGTTTTTCTGTTGTCGTAGGTAATGAGGATAGAAAAAAAAAGTCGGTATTCCTTTTTGACGGTGGCTCCTCTCTTTGTTGCCCGGGTCATTACAATTAGCTCACGTCCCTTTTTCCAAGACCATCATTTCCTGCCCAGAAGACCACACGTATCAAAAAATTAAAAAGATTTACTTTCATATTTTCGATAAAATCGAGGAATTCCGAGTATTTGGTTACAGTTTTTTTTTCTTACATTATTAAGGCGATGTGCATTAGGAGTAATCATTTTCTCATTACTTCGTCTTACTTAGCGAGAGTGGCGACCTCTTTTTTTCTTCTACATACTGATGTTTTTTTATCCCATT
The DNA here is from genome assembly GCA_014119065.1 of Orius insidiosus. Classification (NCBI taxonomy): domain Eukaryota; kingdom Metazoa; phylum Arthropoda; class Insecta; order Hemiptera; family Anthocoridae; genus Orius; species Orius insidiosus. Next base: position 7,159 of record JACGAQ010003812.1, on the reverse strand, counting down.
GTTCTCCCTGAATTGGAATCGTCAAGGGTAAAATCTCAAAAATGATTTCTTCAAAATAATTTTTTTAAAAGTTTACTGACAGTAAATAAAAGAAATAGGGAGTGATAAAGAATTATTTAAGGGCCTTTAAATAATAGAGGCGTGTAAACGACTCATTAGATGGGATGGTACAAGGTAAGGGTGTAGGTGTGAGAGCTTTATTTTTAATAGACCATAAATCGGTCCGGACCAATAAAACTTGTGTTTATCCCCGCCATATGGGATGATTTGTTAAACATTTTCCTGTCATAACATTTCAAAAAGTAAAAATTTTTTCTCTAGCGGTAAATGATATTTCTTGATGAAAAGTATCCATCATTTAAATTTATACAAAACGAGCCATAAATCATAAAAAAAGGACCTTCTGTGCGAATGTCAACGGGTGCGAAGTGTAGCGATGTTGGCATCCCCCCAACGGTTTAAGACGATTATCAACATTTATCCTTCCTTTTCTATTCGCATCCGTCTTTCTAACATTCATCTCCTCGCCACATTAGCATCTGCTCCTTATTTTTCATAATTCTATTTTTTTTTTTCTTTTTAATCTTATTTATTATTCATTTTTGATTTATGTTAGAAATACTTGTAATGGCCATTTTTTTAATGTCAGTTTTTTTTTTCTAGAGAAAAAGGTGTTTGTCTATGCTGACTGGTACAGAGGTAATACAAGGATGATGTGGGCAATTATTTCTCGGATAATTAAATTTATGGCAAAAGTTATGCCATTTTTTTTGTAATAATCTGCAGCAAAAATTAAAAAATTTGAATTTTTACGAAAAACATCTGGCTCTACTGCCTATTTCTCTATTTTATATTTATTAAAATATCAGGTGCCTCCTTGATATAAAAAATGACGTTTCCATTTTGATCTTGGAAAAAATTGTCATTAATTGAGGCGCTCCGGGTACGAAGGGCGAACTCAACAAAACGTAGTTTCAAGATATTTTTTAAAGTTTTATGTTATGGGCGAACTCAACAGAAAAGTCATGCCCTGGAATGGGAAAAGGAGTGGGGGTTGTGGACTAGGTGTGGAGTTCGCCCTTCGTACCCGCTCGGATATCGCAGTTAGAGCTTTGCCGCATATCGGTTTTTACGTATTTAAAGGGGAAAAAAGGGCGAACTCAACATAAAAATTATATGGGTGTATTCACCAAGAGGTCTAGAATCTGAAAAAAAAAAATTTGTCCGATGTTGAGTTCGCCCTTCGTACCCGGAGCGCCTCAATTATTCTTTCGGAATTTTGAGTTCGGTAAAAGGGGAACATTTCTCTTTTTTCCCTAGCATTTTGAAGAGAGTGCAATAAAGATGATATTTGACATTTTAAATAGTTAAAGGATCTGAAAACCGTAAAATTTTATAGGTTTATTATATTTTAAAATATTTTACTTAAGTTTTTAGACTAATATGGGAAAGATTTTAATAGGCTAGTTCGAGCTATACAAAGGAATTCGTTTTAATAGGCAGCCAAGTAATTTAGATTCCAATTTTGATATTTCGACGTGAGATAATCGGCACTCGACTTTTATAAAAATAGATTTCGACCACATAAAAAAAATCAAAATGGAGGATGGCCGGAGTGTGGGGAAAACAATGGTGAGTTTCTTCCCAGAAATGAAGAGCTAATTCAATAAAAGGCGCTTGTTTTAGCATATTCTCTGAGCGTGTGAATGGCGAGAGGGGCTGCGAGGTTCATTAGGATGGAGGATCAGAGCGGCCATTAGAAGATCCCTTCCCGTTTGCGATCTCCTCCCTCGACGCTTCCCGTTAGAACTAATCTACCCCGTTCCTGATTACCGAAGGAATTCGGCCAAAAATATTAATGGAATTTTACTATGGAAAAAGATCAATTTTTTATTTTGGACTCTTCCTTCATGCTCAATGGTCGTTTTTCTCTCCCAAGTAACAGTAAAATTTACGGTCAATTTTCGTTCTAAGGCCGATTTTTATACTTTTTTTTTTTCTCTTAAAGGTTATTTGTTTCATTTTAATTTGGAAAACTTCTTTCCAAATACAGTCACTGAACATTTCCACCTGTTATGAAAAAAATTTCGAGGGGGTTCGGAAAGTTAGAAAAGGAATTTTTTTTTCCAAGAAAGAGTAATAGCGGGGAGAGTTTTTACCTTAAGAGTCTTACCTTATACTTAGCGGCAGTAAAATCTTAGGCCGAATGACACAGGATTGGCTTTCATTACAACTTGCCACAAAATATCAACGTAATACCGAGAAGGAATGTGTAGTAACAAAAAAAAGGGTATATATAAGTGACATTATTTAATTGAAGGATAATTAGAGATGGGGGAAAAAAAGGGTTTTGGCTCTACCTAAGGTCGAAATTACGATCTCTAATGACTTTACGTCCTATAATTACGGTCGTAGTGTGTCACCAAGGTTTGAAAGAAGGAAAAAAATTAGTACATCTGCCAGAGAAATATAGACGATTTTTTCCATCTCTTTATTTTTACACTATAATATGCATTTAACTAATATTTCAAACATTGCAAAAAATCTGAAAAATTAAATGTCTAAGATTTCCATTTGCTGAAGAAAATCGGAAGAAACGACCCTAAAAAGATGTTAACGCCTAAACGCTCCTACATCCGCTAAAACGGGTCATCCTAAAAGATCTAGAAAAACGGCCAAAAAGCCATTTCAATCTGGAAAACGACCCAAAAGGATGTTAAACGATAAACGCCCGTACATCCGCTAAAACGGTGTTGATCCTAAAAACGAGAAAAACGGCCAAAAAGCCATTTCAATCTGGGAAACGACCCAAAAAGATGTTAAACGCCTGAAACGCCCGTACATCCGCTAAAACGGGTGTTGATCTACTAAAAGATCGAGAAAAACGGCCAAAAAGCCATTTAATAGGTCAATCTGGGAAAACGACCCAAAAATGTTAAACGCCTAAACGCCCGTACATCCGCTAAAACGGTGTTGATCCACTAAAAGATCGAGAAAAAACGGCCAAAAGCCATTTAATAGGGTCAATCTGGGAAAACGACCCAAAAAGATGTTAACGCCTAAACGCCCGTACATCCGCTAAAACGGGTGTTGATCTACTAAAAGATCGAAAAAACGGCCAAAAAGCCATTTAAGGGTCAAATCTGGGAAAACCCAAAAAGATGATAAACGCCTAAACGCCCGTACATCCGCTAAAACGGGTATCCACTAAAAGATCGAAAAACGGCAAAAGCCATTTCAATCTGGGAAACTACCCAAAAAGATGTTAAACGCCTAAACATGCCGGTACATCCGCTAAAACGGGTGTTCATCCACTAAAAGATCGAAAAAACGGCCAAAAAGCCGTTTAATAGGGTCAATCTGGGAAAACGACCCAAAAGCGTTAAACGCCGTATCCGCCAAAACGTTCATCCACTAAAAGATCGAGTAACACGGCCAAAAAACCATTCAATAGGGTGTAAACGGTGGAACACCCGCTTAAATACGGCGCTGATTCCTCAAAACGGGTGTTTCTACACCATAAAGTCAAAGAAAACAACTCAAAACTCTTTAAAAAAGGGTGTAGACGCCCAAATGGATTTTTCTAGACCACAAAATCGCGAAGAACAGCATAAAAATCATTTGATAGGTGCTAAACTTCAAAGGTATCTACTTTTTTTTAAATGGCCACCCAAAGCGGGACTGTCCCGTCTAATGCGACCCCGCCTGACTCATCTTACTATAGGGTCAAAATTGTCGTGTTCATCGATCCTGAGTTAGAGCGATCAAAGGATTTTTCAAGGAGTCCTTTGCTTCAGGATTCCTCGAAAGGATGTTTGTATCCCATAGCTATCTACAGGGGTATCTTAAGCCTTAAATCCTTTTAAAAAACGGGGAGGAAGTAGGGAAATCGGAAGGATTCCCTTTATTTGAATAACAGATATTTTAAGAAAAGGTTTACACGGGCCTCTTTTCCTTATCCTTTTTTCTTTATATCGCTGAAAATATTTCTTTTTAATTTAAACTTTGTTAGCGAAAAGTTTTATTGCTGGCTTTAAAAGATTTTTCCGGTCGTAAATAGGGAATTTAATTATCACGGGAAAAAAATTACAGGGGAAATAAGTAGAACAAACACAAACGTAAAATTAGACATTTCCTCATTTTAAAAATCCTTCAAACAATAATTTTTACCGTTTGTCATTATGGTGGGATTCCAATAAAATTACTCTTTTTTTCCCCTTTCACTGCAAACGATTTCATATTTTTATTATTTTTAAATAGTGAAGGACGCATTTTAAAATATTGTTTTTATAAAGGATAAAAAGTGACCAAAAAGGGATGGTTTTTGAAAGGAATGTCAGAGATGGCCGTCAAAATCGGCGAGGATCTTCCTTTTTTTCCCTCCCGAGTGAGTCGAATGGTGGGGAAGCGGTGGTATTTTGATGACAGGATTATGAGAGGGTCCCTCTCCGTCGGGGATTGGTCTTCACAAGCTCCGCCTTCCTCTCAACCCGTTGGCTCACATCCGTCACAAAATAATGGTAATCGTAATTCTAATTTTGTAATGAAGAAAAGTTCGAGAAAGAAGTGGGAGGGCGGTACAGGGGTAATTGCTCCCGTGTCCACTCACCGTGACAATGGCGCTCACATTCTCGTTTAACTCTTTTTTAAAACGGATTTTTTATTTATGTTGAGATTTTGAAAGGGATGCAAAAGCGCATGACGGGGAAGTCGTGCGGGGAGGAATACCCTAATCGTTCAACCCCTTACGGAGCATTATCGTTTTCATTTTCACTCCATTTTAAGGGGGAGGGCACATCTGATTTTTACTCAGTGAAAAGTGACGCTTTCGGTAATCTAGCTCGGCTATTTCTTATCCAATCGCATTGAATCTTTTTTATCATTTTATACAAACTGTCATCTACAATTCTATGCAAAAAAATTCAAAAAAAATTCCAAAAAAAAAAAGTATGAAAAAAAAGTTTTTTTCACTTTTTTCAACTTTAAAAATTTATATAAAAAAATTAATGAATGGATTTTAAATTTGCTTGGATAGAATTTTAGATTAGACGATTCTGCGTCAATTAAAAAAGATGAGTCTGATAAGTGCAATACATCCTGAGCTATTTGTTCCGATAGGTCAGAACAGATGAAATTTTAATAAAATTTTTAAGAGTAATAAAACAAATTCGACACTTTTTTTGAAAATTGGCCACTCCTCCTTAAGCAGACTTTTTAAATATTTTGTTTGTCATAAAACTAAAATCCTACCAACTTTATGCCAAATTAACATAACCTTTCAAAATTCCTTCACCCTTAAGAATTTCAAATAAAAATTTATTGTCCATTTAAAAAAAAAACAATGTCACAACTATCCATAACATCCATTACTTAAATTTTAACTGATTTAATTCCACCATAAAAACGCCGTTGGAAGGCTATTTTAATAGCCAATAAAAGTCAGAAGGCTCAAAAACCGTTCGTACAGCACCCTTAAAAATCAAACAAAAAAGAAGTTAACCTCAAAAATTGTCTAAAATGATAATCCCAACTCGAGAAATAACTACGGAATTTTTTAAACCAACTTACTTTTAAAACTTCAGGAAAATAAATGTTTATTCAAAAAATTCCTTCACTACTAAAAGTTGAAAATTAGAAATTAAATCTATGATTGAAACTGATGATTCTTTTTCGTCATTAAGAATTTTGCTCTTTTCGTATACATTAGCTTTGTTCCAACCGCAGTTTGAAACTGGTTTCAAACTCCTGGAGCATGCGCAGAAGGATTTGTGCGTCAAATTAGACGTCGTTCAAATCGTTTTACGTCAAATCTGAAGTCATCTGACGTCAAATTTGACATGCAAATCCTTCTGCGCATGCTTCAGGAGTTTGAAACCAGTTTAAAACTGCGGTTGACAAAGCTAATGAATCCACAAGACTGTGTAATTTACCGAGTTATTAGGGGTTCTAGACTTTTGGATTACAGTTTTTTATTATTGCAAAGGATCGTTATTTTCTGACCTTTTTTTATTCGATTTCGTGTACTCAAAAAATGAACTGATAGTCCCTTAAAAAAAAGCAATTTCATATAATTTAACACCCTCGAAGTAAACGTTAAGAAGTACCGTTCTTTCCCCCGTTTTTTAACTGCTTGTAATCCACATCAACCCTTCTAACGGTAAAATCCAATCAAATATCTTATTTAGATAAAGCACGTGCTTTATTGTTTCTTCGCCATCTTGATTGGTCCAAGTTTTCGTGACGTTCGAAACACTTCCTTGCTTGGAAATACCGTTTGACCCCACCGCCAAACCAAACCCTCAAGTTCATTCTTAACTTTTTGCGGTTAAATTCTAATATTTTTTTTTCTTCTATTCAATCAGAAAGACGTCTTATTGCCTCACGTACATACAACCTGTTTGACATTAATACGTGAAGCTATTCTTCGATTATCTTTTATTGGGAGGATTGTAAATTCAACCTTTAATCCAAATGAAATTTTAACATAATTTTGTGTCTTTACATTTTCAGGCTCAAGTTATTGCATTACCCTGCGGTTTTTGGGAGATCTTCCAGACCCCGAAGTTACAGGAGTTTTCCTCCATTATAGAGAAATTCTTTTTGCAAAGAAATTTGGGGTGTTTTCCTTGGTCAATTGGCAGATAAACAATACGTATAAGGACCGAGATATTTCGTTGGAGAACAGAATTTTCGGCCGTTAAAATTGGTTTTTCGCCAAGGTTCTCCCTTTTTCGGCAAGGTTCTCCTTTTTCGCCAAGGTTTTCCATTTTCAAATGGCTCAAGGAGAAGTTATTGCATTAACCTGCGGTTTTTGAGAGATCTTCCAGACCCCAAATTACAGGAGTTTTCCTCCATTATCGACAAATTCTTTTTACAAAGAAATTTTGGGGTATTTTATCGGTCAATTGGCAGATAAACAATACGTATAAGTACCGAGATATTTCGTTGGAGAACAGAATTTTCGGCCGTTTCAATCGGTTTTTCGCTAAGGTTCTCCCTTTTTCGCCAAGGTTGTCCATTTTTAAATGGCTCAAGGAGAAGTTATTGCATTTCTCTGCGGTTTTTGGGAATCTTCTAGATCCCGAAGATGCAGGGTTTCCTCCATCTTCTTTCCTCTTCTTCTTTCCTCTATATCTATCATTCTTTTTAAAAAGAAATT
>JACGAQ010003811.1:0-23864 GCA_014119065.1 Orius insidiosus | reverse complement strand
TAAAAAGTAGGTTTCACAGCCAAAAATATCCAAAAAATTGCTTAAAATCAGAAAAACGGTACCCGAAAAGAAAAATTCCTAACATCCTTGATATTTTTTTCTGACCTCTTAAGTAATAAAAGTAATTTTTTTATAAAATTTGGGAAATTTTAAAAATTTCAAATAAAATTACAAAAAATTGAGCTCTGTGGATCATTAGTTCTCAAGATATTGAGGTTTTCCTAAATGATAAACCCGTTTTTTTCTCGAAAACAGTTCGGTTTTTTGATCTGAAATTTATGTATTCTTATTTCACATAGAAAAGTCTTGGAATTTTTTTTCGGTCAAATCGAAGAGCCTAAAGCCTTTTTTCTGGGAGCTTGGAAAGTTGGTAAGGGCGAACTGAAGTGACCGTCAATTTTTGGAGCGTCTAGACGAAAAGTCTTTTGTCGTTGGGGGACTGCATAGCGATGCACCATGCACCCCCTATTGATTAAAGGAGGCCGCGTCCGGGGACACTGGCTCCGCGAAGCCAGCGGGCAAAAACGCTCAACCCACACATACAAACAACCCCCCTTATCTTTCAATTTCCGCAACCTTGAAAAAAAAAACCCCTTTTCATCCCTTTCATCGAAAATTTTCGTTTTTTCTGTCTTCTTTTTTAACCTTGTTGAGCACAATGTGTTCGGGGGAAGCACGGCGAAAAACTTACGCAAGAAGTCGGGTACCTCCCTCTGACGCAATAGAGAAAGTTCGCAACCATGAGGGCCCCCTCAACTATCGCACCCGGCCGAATCCTCAATGACAATTTCTGTTTATATCAAATCAAAATTCCATAAAAACACTTCAATAATCAAACAGCCAATAACAAATCAAAACACATTAAACATCCAGATTTTTACTTAAAAATTTTAAATTTTTAAAACCACTTTTTTTTAAAATGTTAAGATAAAAAAAAATTTCCAGAAAAATCTTGAAATAATGAGTCAGAATGTTTAAAAATTTTTGTTGAAGTAAAAGGCGTTTTTAAAACTCCTTTCTCTAATTATTAAGAAAAGACTTTCTTGAAAAGCTCGCATTTTATAATAATTAACTTTATTACCTTTCTAATAGGTTTTAGACTAAAATTCATTTTAATTTATTTAAAGAAATTATTGAGAAAAATCAATTTTGAAAAAAAAAACTGCCGCCAGTTCTCCAAAAACTTGATGGTCCAAATTTTAATCAAATTTTTCGCCATAAGAAAAAAAAATGCTACGGCCGGACGGCACCACAGACAAGTTGAGATTGGTAAAGATTCGATTTGAACCTTCCCAAAAAACCCGACGTGGAGGGTATCACAATAACTTCTTTAAGGAATTAAAAATAGGGAAAAATTCTACTCACAATTTTCTCCTTTTAAAAAGGAACCTTAGATCACAGAAAACATTTTTTTTTTTTTTAATTTCTTTTCTTCGAAATCTACTTCTTTCTCCGATAGTGGGCAAAATTTGGATAGTTCACGCCCGTTTCGTGTGGCCTGGCTGGGTCAAGATATTTTTTCAAACTTACTCAAAAATTTTTTCCTCTCTTTTGTGAAGTACCTACTCATCAGGCCTCCAAAAATCATTTAACCAAAAAGATCTTTCTCCTAATGGCTGAAAATTTTCCCAAAGGTTATTTAACATTTCAAAATACGATCCCGAAATGTTACTTAAGAGAAAAAAAAATTATTCAAGAGAAGTTGAAATTGAAACCAGTTATGTATATGAAGTGGAAACTGATAATTTTTTAACTTTTGGTTTTTCAAAAGTAGGTCATGTTTACGCACATATTGAGAAAAATTAAAATTAATAATAAATTTATTATCGGGCGCCAGTACCTTTGATAGATCCTGAAGATGTGTGTGGCTGTTGGGAATTATGAGGGCTTTCGGATTCCTGATCGAATCCAGTTTCGAGCTTACATTATTCCACATTTCAAACATTTTTTGATTTTTTATGGTGGTCTCTCAAAAAAAATTTGGCACTTTAGGTTTCGTCCATGTGACAACCGGTTAGGGTACACATGATTTAATCCGTTTCTGCAAAAGAATAAAATAAGGGGCATAATTTTAAATATTGGATTGCCACAATTTTTCGCCGGTTAATTTTTTTAAATTTTGAGCAATCCCTTATGCCTTTATGGGATTTGGATTTAAGAACTTTTTCTTTTTCCCCCCAGGTAGAAACAATTTTAATCCCAAATTAAAGGATTTTTCTTTCTTCAGACTTTTGGGAAACCGAAATTCTATCTGAGTATTTGCCCATTTTTTTTTTTTCATGAAAAAAAAATTGCCGGCAGAAAAAACTAAGAAGTCGTGAGATGGGAACGGGTTGTTCGGGCGATTTCCCCTTTCTCACTTCCTGACGTAACATCGCCCCCCACCCATTAGGGATCCTGGCTCACCAACCCTTTACATAATACTTTCTTTCGAGCCAATCAATTTTATCAGCTAAGCATCGAAAAAAAAAATACTGGGGGGGACGTCTGGGGGTTAATTTACATAAGAGATGTAAAGTCATTAAATTTTTTATTAAAAAATTTTTTTTTTTTTCAATTTAAAAAATGTGGCAAAACAAATAAATAAAATTATTTTTTACCTTTATTCATGGGACTGAAAAAAAATATCCAAAAATGGGGTTCACTATCACATACACAGGTCACAGCACAAAAAAACCACACGAAAGAAAAAAATCACAGATCACTGTGTAGTCGAAAAAAAGGATCCATGCACGAAAAATTCGAACGAGAACCTCGCTGGAGCGGAGCTAGAGACTCACTGATTTTCGTGATAGTTTTCGACTCCCTCCCTTCACTTCTCCGCTCGTTTCAAGTCGAAACTTCTCCCCCCCCCCCCTCGGGATCCGTTCTTTCTCTTCCCAGCCCGTCTCGCCTTTGCCACTCCGATAATATTTCGTGATTTATAAAAAAAATATTTTTATTTTTTGACGTTTTCCTACTCACTTTTCGAAGATCATAGCTTCAATTTACCTGGAAAACAAAAAAATAAATCATTATTACAAATAAATACAAGTTCCTTAAAAAAAAAATTTGCAGTCAAATAGTATAATAGTAGTTTGAAGAACTTCCAACGAAAACTTCCTTAAGAGAAGGCAATATAGGAGAGGGAAGTAAACTAGGAAAGTCTAGGGAGGGTATATAAAGGAGGGAAAGTTCAAGGAGGATGAAGTATAAGGGAGGGATGTTCTAGGACAGGGAAGTACAAAAGAGGGGGAATAATAATTTCAAGAACTTAGACAAATTTTCTATTTCTTTTTCTTTTTTTTCGTCAAAAAATTTTCCAATTTTTTTTTTTGCAGTTTTCTTTTTCTCTTTTCTTTTCTTTTTTTTTTTCAAAAAATTTTCCAAGTTTTTTTTGTTTGAAAAATTTGCAGTTCTTTTTCTCTTTCTTTTTTCAAAAATTTTCCAAGTTTTTTTCGAAAATTTTTCTAAGCATCAAGGTAGAAATAATGGGCTCTTTGCCCTAGGGATGTGCTTCTCGTAACGGGTGGAAGTATGCAACTTCTCTCTACTAAAAAACAAAAAAAAAATTTTTACACCAAAAATTCGAAAAAAATATAAGGAGTATTTGGTGAAAATTTGGTGAAAATCGGAATAACGGTCGGCCGCAGAGCAGATTTTAAAATTTCATCTTTTCTCTTCATTTTTTGTCATATTTTATCATTAATTAAACTGAATTGAGAAACAGAACATAATATGGATTAATAATACCTTTGAAACTCGCCATAATTTACTCTCGCTCTATGAAGGCTTACGTGAATTCTCTGTGAATCCTTATAATGGGGGATATATTACATTAGGTTTGTTTTATAAAACTTTTAAGTTGGATAACTGTAGTTGGACTTATAGCTTTGAGAATTAACAGCCTGATCTATACTCAGACTGTTACTGGTGATCCGATTGACTCCCAGTGGATGGACTTAACCAGTTAAAAGATTATTAAATTTGTAGAAGAACAATTAAAGTTATGTTGAAAATATTTTAGCAGAATTTTTGTGTCCGAGTTTGGTTGGTGTTTGTGTTACAGGTTTGTTTGTTCTTAATGGCTTCGTTAACGACGTATTGAAGTCGGGCTCTTGTTTCGAGGCATTCGACCGGAGAGAGTTCGTCCAAATAAGGCAAAAGGCTCATCAGAAACTGGAAGTTTCCGTTTGTTCGTCTTTGCATTCGCTTGATATGCAGGGTGACTGTCGAGAGGTCGTCCCGGGAGCCTGCGCCGGATTGCATACCTGACCTCGTGGAGTTTTGCAGTCGTCATCCGGGTTATTTGAAAGGGAACGGAAAATATGCGAGTCCATATCGTCAAAGCAAGGTCCCGGCGGTTTTTTACCTCTTTCGTTTTCCTTTTTCGAAGCGAATCCGCGATGGAGCGTCTTCTCAATAGCGCTCGGGTTCCTTTTTGATTTTTCCGGATTATTTTGTACGAATACTTCTATATTTTGATTTTGTTTTTGAACATCTGGAGATTTACATTCATCATTTTTCATATTGTTATTCCTTGGGGGAGATTGGCCGGATGCGTTTTGACACGATGGGCATAATTCCGCACGGCAACTCTCTTCTGGGACGCTTATAAATTGATAGGCGCCGCTCTCTTGGTTGGAACAGTCTAAAAATTTCATCGCGTCGAAAAAATACCATCTCGACTTATAATTCGGATTATTCTTTCCCATAGTGAACTCTTTGCAGAGCTCGTTATTATATCTGTCCTTTAACGTGTTCCATTTATTTTTCACAACTTGAACTAAAAATAACGCCATAGAGAGAAAAAGAAAGAAAGAACAACTGCAATTAAAATTATAGTCAAAAGAAAATCTCAAAAGTTTCCTTTGACATTTATGCTCAGCTACTAAATACGAGTACCAATGATCCTGTAAAAAGGAAACAGGAAAACTAAAACTGCTAAAATGTCCAAATTTTGAAGGACCCATGAACAAAAGTTGCAGAAAAATGCTTTCAGGCGGATCCAACCTCAAAAATCAACCAAGTGATAGACAGAGAGGGAAGATGCCATAAATTACTTTCTTATATTTGAGCACTAAAAATCATCGGAAGATTTTTTACGAAAAATTTCTAAGTAAACAAACGGTTTATACCCGTTGACCTTGAAGAGGGATAGTTTCTTTCACTACCGGATTTTTCCTTCAAACTTTGTAAAAGGATTAGGACGAAACTATTCATCGGACTTTCTTATATAACATGTTTTTGGAAAGAGCTCCTCAAAGCCTACAAAATGGCTAGAATTTTTTTGAAAAAAAATTTTAGTCGAAAAGTAAGCTTTCCATTTTCCAAAGGAAAACTTTTTCGGAAAAACTGCACCCAAGACCGCCTAGACATTCCCAAAATAACGAGAACAAGCTTTTGTAAAAAATTTTCCGTCGATTCTTAGTGCACAAATATAGGAAAGTAATTTTAGGGGCGAAAGTGCTACGATTTCTTTTTTGAAACAAAATGCGCGGTATGATGGCCCTTAAAGATATGGAATAGCACCTGAAGGTTGGAAAGTTTACGAAACCTTGGGTAAAATAAAACCTTCTAAGCACAATAAATGGCGAAAATTAACGTCGAAATTTTGAAATTTCAAAAATTCATGGTCAGTAATCTACCTGGGCATCCAATGGTTTGCGCAACTTCGTTCCATAAATCGCACGTGACCTGTTTGTTCCTATAATTGGCGTCTCTCTCGTCCCAAAGCGGTGGCCGGTTTCTGATTTCTTGTATCAAAGCGATTCTCAAGTCGATGTTGTTCCGGCAGTCGATCAATTGGGATTTACATAGATCGGACATTTTATCGATTATCTACGAGTATCATCGCCGACGTGAGTCCCTTCCGAACAAGTGCGATTTCTTAAATTTAACTCCTAAATTTATTCAATACATGTTTTTATTCATTGACAAACGTGTAAAAATTCAGGTGATATATATTTTTTTTTTACAATTAATTTTTAACCCTACTTACAAGACTTTCATACTAAAATGAGAAGGCAAACATTTTAACGTGAAATCCACATGAAAAGTGGCTTTTTTTTTTATAATCCGGGTAGTCCTACTCCCAAAAGACCCTATGGTGTATCCATCAAGGCAGAACGTTGGTATATTTTAACAGATTGGAATAAAAACAGAATGTAAGGTAGAAAAAAAGTACTTGTTTGAAGAGCTTCCTACAAAAACTTCCTTAAAGAGAAGGAACAGTGTAGAAGGGGGAAGTATTAAGGAGAGGAAGTATAACGGAGGGGACGTTTAAGGAGGGGGGAAGTATAAAGGAGGCCATTTTTCCGAAATTCAAAAATCGCCCACGTTAGTTTCTTGTTCACCAACTAAGAAAGACTGTGTGTAAATCGGACGAAATATGAGGCCAAGAGTGTTTCGAAAAAATGCTACGGCCGGCCGGAACTACAGACAAAGTTGAGCTCGGTAAAGATCATCGATTTGACTCTCCGGGTTCTGGAAGACCCTTCCCCAAAAATTCGACGTGGAGGGTATCACAATAATTTATTTAAGAATGTTTAAAATCTACTATTGTGTTCCTGATTCGAGATTTTAAGGGCTAAATCGTTAAATATTCTTTAGTTAAAAAGACTCCTGAGAAGACGATTTTTGTGTTCTTGATGAGTTCGCCCATTGAATGGAATAACTGAAGCCTTCGCTAATTAAGCTTATTAATTATTAATTAAGCACTACAAAGGTTTTTCGTAACTTTTCATGTCGCCGTTAAGAGAGTTTAGTATGAAAATCAGAGGAATTTTTTTTACTGGATTATATGGTTTTGCATAATCAACGAGTTTATTTTAAAACCCCTTCAATAAGGGACCTTTTATAATTAGACTAATTTAAAAACAATGCTTTTTGAAATGTTTTCAGCGTAGAGCAAACATTTCAATATTTCAAGAACAATTAGGACGAGAAGGGAAGACAAGTTGAAAACTAGGGGAAGGTTAGGTTTTCTAAAACGATCCTTTTTGCTAAAAATAATGGGAGGAGGTTTGGATTGATCAGAGCATTTTGTAGGAACTCAAGTCCCGGCAACTTGTTTGGGGAACCCTTGTAATTGTATTTCAAACTGACAGTGCTAATTAGCTTAGAGGGAAACGTTTATACAGGCCATGTCAAATTATTACCAGTTGTCGATTTAGGCGTATCTGTGGAGGTTTAATCAGGTTAATTCTGGATGAAACTAGAAGATGAAGGAATTAATCATAAGTGATTGTTCTGACGTTTAAAAACACAAAGGAGATCTCAAAAATAAACAAAAATTTTAACAATTTTTTTTGTTAAAGTTAAAGAAATAGATGGTGAAAGCAGAGTTAATAGTGTTGAGAATGTTCTTAGATCGACCGCTAAGTCGAAACCGCAGAGAAGAAGAAGAAACGATGTTTTTATCCGGAATGGAGGGAGCACATTATATTTGGGACAGAGCTAATGTAGAAAGGCAATCCTCTTCCACCTCCATCCCCTCCATCATCTCAAGACCGAGTTTGTGGCAACACCTTCCCTCAGGGGCATTCACAACTTGTCTTTATTTATCTCTCGAGCCAACCTTATGTGGTTATCACACCCCTCACGGCTCTTTAATGGCCTACCCTTTCCACTCTTTAGTTTTCAATCTTGTCCGTTTTTTTCTCCCTCAGTTTTAGCTAATTTTTTTTTCTCCTCACGTCCTTCGTTCAAATTGGAAACTTAACAACTTTCCAGTTGTTTTCGTCAAAGGACTTTGTAAATATAAAAACCTTAATAAACGAGACGGAGGAATTTGAAAATAAGTGCCCCGCGGGCGGCTCATGGGCAAAAAGTTGGGTTTGTACCCTTTGAACAAAAGTGCTTAGTCACCCTTAAAATCAAATTTTCTTTTTTGACTTCCAATTAGTTTTATACATCATCTTATGTACCTTTAAAAAAATTTTAAAAACCGTCACTTTTTTCTCCCATTTTTGAATTTTGAAGAGCCAAAATATTTCTGGAAATGAACCTAATTGGATTTTTCCTATGGAAAAAAAAGTTTTTATGTTAATCACCTCGGATTCCTATAAAACAAGTAGCATTTCAAGGATTTAAAAAGACAGTTTACAACAAAAAAAGGAATTCTTTAAATTTTGACTTAAAGAAGTTATTGTGATTCCCTCCACATCAGGTATTTGGGGAAGGGTCTTCCCAGAGGGTCAAATCGATGATCTTTACCAATCCCAACTTTGTCTGCAGTTCCGGCCGGCCGTAGCATTTTTTCGGAAAACTTCATGGTCCGATTTTCACCAAATACTCCTTATATTTTTTACGAATTTTTGGTGTAATAAAAAAATGTTTTTGGTTTTTTAGTAGGGAGAAATGTGATACTTCCACCCTTGGCGAGAGAGGCATCTCATGGGCTGAGAGCCCATGATTTCTACCTTGATACTTAAAAAAATTTTTGGAAAAAAAATGAAAAAAAATAACTTAGAACATTTTTAGGAGGAAAAAAACTTGGAAAATTTTTCAAAAAACATAAAAAATTTGTTGAAAATAACTTTGAAAATTGTTGAAAAATGAATTTGTCTAAATACTTAGCAAATTCTTCCCTCCTTGTGTATTTCCCAATCCTAATACTTACCCCTCCTTGCACTTCCTCTCATTTATACTTCCCCCCTTTATACTTTCCCTCCTACGTCCCCTCCCTAAACTTCTCCTCCATTATACTCCCCCCTCCTTAATACTTCCCCCATCTATATTGTTCCTTCTCTCTATGGAAGTTTTCGTTGGAAGCTCTTCAAACTAGTACTTAATCCAGTCATGTCTTGAAAATTTCACCAACATCTGCTTTGTTGGTGGTTAAGGAAGCAAACATATTTGCCAACGATATTTTAAAAATTTATCGCCAATTTCAGATTAAAATTTAAATGGCTTTATTTAAAAAATATTTATTGGTTAAAAAAAATTCTTTATTTAAAAATAAAAGTTACGAATCAATTTCATAATGGTTAAGTTAAATAACCACTTTGATGAATTATTTGCAAATAGTGACCACTTTAATTAATGTAAAGACCTAATATTGTAATTAACGTTCACTTTATCATAGGCCGACAATACCTTTGACCAATGAAAAAACGCTGGTTAATTAGTCCTAAAAAGTATTTGTTTTATTTCTGATTGCTTCAATGACATTTGGAAAGGTCGCCGGGATTTATGTGGTCGAAAAATTGGCTAACATTCAACTTTAAAAACTAAATCAAATTTTTACGTTTACAACAATAAGAAGTTTGTGACTTCGAGGGGTTTTTTTAAGATTGAAAATAAAAATTGAAAAAGACCATTCCAATATATTATTTCAACCACAAAAAACTGGTTTTATAAAAAATAAACTTATAAATAAGGGAAAATAATATACTTTTTTAACTTTCTAAAAAGAAATCTATTGTAATGCCCTTGATGATGAATGGACTCAATATGACTTTTTTGTCAATCTTAATTTGTCATCAATTTTTTCCGCACCTTTTGCTTTTTGTACCACAATTTTCCTTATTATCTTGAAAATTTCTTGTTTTATTTTTAAGAAAGTTACCCTGGCGAGATCAGCTCCTTCCAATTTTAAAACTGCTTACAGGTTGGAGAGAAAAAGCTGTTTTGATCTACGATCAAGCCGATTCAGATGGAAGTGGTTTGAGGAAACGGGGCCGCAAGGGGTAGAAGAAGGGATGTGGGTGGAAAAACCGTTGGGGATGTAGCCGGCGCAGAAGAGGAATTTCACCCTTTTCGGCTTGAGGGATGAAAATTCATTCAGTCTTCAACCAGCGTTCGTACCTTAGCACCCACCTCCAATTTCTGTCTAGTTTACAATCGCGATCTCGATGACGTCTTAATGATGGAGCTTCGTATTATTTTTATCGCCCTCTCCATTCAACTTGCTCAAGGTAGAGGCGAAATTATTATTTTTTTTAAATAAAAAAAATTTTTTAAATCTCTTTTTCGTTTTCTAAAGTCAGAACCCCGCAAAACAGCTTTAAAAAATCCAAGAACTTTATTTTTATGGAATATTTTATTCTCTGCTCATTTTTTTCGTACAGAAGAATGAGAAAAATGTTAACAACGTAATTTTTTATGTATGTTGGGACTTTTATTAATTAAACCATCCAGCAGACAAAATATTTTCTTGAAAAGTGCAAAAAATTAAAGAAAAGTATAAAAAGTGACAACCGTCAGAGTTTATAGTCTGGGAAGCAATAAAAATGAAAAAGAAAAAAATGAACAGGGAATTAATCTTAGTCCCCCGAGGATTCTCCTGAAAAGCTCACTTTATACTTTATTTTATTTATTTTTTAAAATGAGTTAACTTGAAAATTTGTTGGAGAATTTGGCCAAAGAACGATTTCTCACAGCCACATAAATCTAAATTTTTTTAAAGGTTCAATGTTCACAAATTATTCTCTAGTAGCTTAAATAGTATTTACGTTATTTTAATTTTTTCCTATGTAATCACTGACCGTTTTCTGGAAACTCAATTTTTTAAACTTTAATTTATGCTTTGTGAGGCTTTTATTCGGGAGGGAGAAACTACTAAACAGCGAGAGGGAAAAAAAGGACGGTTATTAACGCTTGAAATGAAAATTTCAAAGCGACCGAGATTGAATTGTTTTGCCTACGTTTCCTTTTTCTCTCTCCCCACAAAACGTTCTTTCCTTCTCAAGCACGTATATTATAAATATACCTTGTAATAATCATCTAGGCCGAAAAAAATGCTTACAAAAACACCTGTATAGCTGGAATTACCTATAAAAGAAAGAAATCCTCAAGTTACGGCATTTTTCAAATGGAAAAATCCTAATGAGATACCCTCTATTATTGAACTATTTTTCATGCAAATAGAAAAGGGTTTAACAGTTGATATAAGTAGACTAATAAGTTGAGAGCATAATGTCATTATGAAGAGGGAATACAGAGCAAACAGAACGATGTTTATACTCCATTAGTACTATAAATTAATAACCGTAGTTTAGTGAATGGCATTTACATAGGTCGCCCTGTTGACAAACTTGGGATTTAGCGACTCTTGGGTCAGCGAGTTGAAACCTGGGCTTTCCGAAACTTAAATTTCATCTCATTTAAATTTAAACTGAATATTTAACGTTCAAAGACATCTAAATGGGATTAAAAAAAAATATCATCAAATCCATCAAATTTTTATTAGTTCTTTCATAGCCGACGAACCGAATATTCACAGGAGGCAACCAAAATGATAAAACAAAATTTTAAAATACTGAAAAAAGTTTCGGAAAAAACGTTATCGGAAATACCATTTCATGTTTTTACTTTATTTATTGTAAGCCATTATCTGGTTTCCACAGACGAATAAACAAGGTTTTCTGTTATTCATTGTATCTTTTTTAAACTTTAAAAAATATTAAAAATAATAAGAGTATTATTAGGTATCTTTTTTATTTTTATACTTCTTGAGATCTGGGATTCCTCCAAAATCGAAAACCGAGGGAAGCTCTTTTTTACTTGAGACAAATATTAACTTTCACTTATAACCTTTTTAGAAGTAAAAGATAAGCAAAAGACTTTTATGTATTCTCAAATAAAGATAGAATAGACAATAATAATTTTTATTACCTGAAAAAAAAAATGGGGTTCTTTTATTTTTTCCTGCTTAAATTTATCGGTTTTAGGGCCAATAATCAAGCTTTCTGGGAGATTTACTCGTATTTTACTCTTAAAATTTTATTTAAAAAAAAATCATGGTCTTCATTACTTAACGATGTTGCTGGTTTAGCATACTTACTGCGAGATCGCTAAAAGTACCTACTAGTTGGATGAGCTTCCAACGAAACTTTGAACTAAAAGAAGGGGGAACAAAGAGGAGGGGGAAGTATTAAGGAGGGGGAAGTATAATGGTGGGAAAGTGAAGGGGAGTATAAAGGAGGGGAAGTTCACGGAGAAGGAGGTATAAGGATGGAGAAGTACAAAAGGAGGGGAAGAATAATTTCAAGCATCTAGACAATTATTTTTTCCCCCGAAAAATTTTCCAAGTTGTTTTTTCAATTCTCAAATAAAAAGATAGAATAGACAATAATAATTTTTATTACCTGAAAAAAATTGCGTTCTTTTATTTTTTCCTGCTTAAAAAACTTCGGAACAGATGTTTTCCTCCTTTACCGACCAATTCGACCGCTTTTTAACAGATTTTTAAACGTTTTTCTGGGTTTTTAGGAAAACCACAGTTTTTAAGCAAATTTTCCTCGGATGTATGTTGAGATAAACAAAGGGCTATTTTCGCCGAGATTTTATGGAAATGAGGCCTTTATTTTGTTGAGGGTTTTGGAGTGATCCCATTCACTAAAACCAGAATTTCAAGTTCGTTAAAAACTAAAGTCCATTTTAAAAGTTCAGAAGACTGAAAAAATAGTTGAGGCAACTGAGTGGCAAGAACCAACCCTAAAATAAAAACTAATGAAAGATTAACACAGGTCGACTCAACGCAATTTTAATGGTTGACCGAACTTGCAGATATACACTACTGTTTAAAATATTGATCGGAAAAAAACAGAGCACTCAAGTTCACAGTTGGATAAATAGCTTTATAATTTACTACGTTATTTCCAGGGGCACTCTCCCCAACTCCCTAGAGACAAAAGGAAATAGCTTTTGCGATAGAATTCCAATACTGGGATACGATTTTAGGATTTAAAGGACAAACGCTTCCTTTTACTATACATTTTTTCTTTTCTGTTTGCATTTTTTTGGAATAAGTAATAAAATTATAATTAATCCCTTTTCTTGGAATCCCTATAGAGAAAAGGAATAAATCATCAATAAAACTAGTTGACATTCTTGTCAAGAATGAGTGAGTGATCGGAGACCCTTTAACAAATCAATGATTTTTTCACCCGTTTTTTCCTTCGTGTTGTAACTTTGAGCTCCATTTTTTTTTCCAACGATGAGAGTTAACGAATCGAAACTTGGAGGATGAAAGCGAAGTCGTACAAAGGTGAAAATGAAAGAAGGGAAGAAAAAAATTAAATTTGAACGAGAACAAAGAACGTTTCGACTCAACTTTGGGCTCTTGTGAATAAAAAGTATGTTCAATAAAATATTTTAGTTCCACAATTTTTTTTGTTCTACTTAAAATTCTCAGGTGTGTGCTTTCACTCTCTCACATAAAAATAATTATCCGGTAAAAAAATTTCAAGAGAGGTAAAAGTGTGCTAAAATTTTACATTTTAACACAATTTATAACGTGCTCGGGTTTAAAGGTTTAATTATGAAGGGTTGCGTGTTAACCCATGGCCATAAGTTTCCACCTTATTAAATTCAGACGTTTTTAAAACAGTCAAAATAGTTTATGGCTTTCATATTTTTAGAACGGATAAAAGAGGTATTTGAAAAAAGCCATGAGGAATTTGTTTATACAGTTCTTTTTTTTAATTTACCGCCTTTGAAGTACTCGACAACTTTTAAAAAACCTTTTTTTTTTCCACCTCGATGTTTTCAAACTGAGGTTTTTTTATTCTCTCTCATTCTTTAAAATCTGATAAGTGACTTTTTTCTTTTTCGATATTGGGAGACGTACACTTCTTTTCAAAGGAGTAGATATTACAAAATCTTGTCATGTACGAGTGACTGGAAAAGATAATGTCAACCCTGTGCGATGAAAGGCTCTTCCCGTTCTGATATACTTTGTGCAAAGAAGTCTATTCGACTGTAAGTTTCTAAAGAGGCAATTTTCGAATAAAGCCATAATGCACATCTAGAATATTTGAACCAATAAAGGTCAATCTTTGAACCGATAAAAACCATCACCAGGGCGTAATAAATCGTTAAGGGTCCGTTTTACCACCTAGTACAGTGGAGTATTTTCTTTGAATTTTTCCTCCAGTTTTGCGAGAAAACTGTTGGATTTTTAATTTTTTTTTATTGTTCTTCAATCTAGGAGAAACAATCGGATCTGTTCAAGATAAAAAACGGTATTTTATCAAATTGAATTCTTTCGCTGTCCCTAGTTTATGGTGAGATGTATGTATTATGGCCAAACGACAGAAACAGTTTTATGGCGAAACGCTAAGTTCTTTAAAATAAAAGTTTCTTTTATGTTCAACTGCGTTATGTTGAAAAGACAAATTCTATGTCGAAACGGTGTAAATCTCTTCTATATGGTGAGATGTGTTATATTCAAATGCATTATGGTGAACGTTTTCGACTATTTTCTTTTGTTGAGTTGCACATTTTTTTATGGAGAAGGGTAACTATTGCTATTTTATTTTCAAATGCATTATGTCGACACGTATACACCCTTAATCAATTATTATCATCTATCTACATGAGGAAAATATGAAGGACTTTTATGAAATGTCCGAAAATTAAATTTTTTCATCGGATAATTGAATTACTGTAACCGAATAACGAAGGAAAGAGGTATAAAGTGAAGGGGGTGCGCTAGCTTCGTGTCCAGGGTCGAATTTCTCATTAGCATACCTTATTGTTTATAAATTTTTCCGAAAAAAAGTATTTGAAAAAATCTTTAAATATTGTTTACGCGAAAATCACGTGAAAGTAATACAGTGAGACATAAGGAAGTAGTTTAGAATTAGAACTGAACTCAAACTCCAGGGTGAAACTTCCTCCAGCTATTTTCGGGATATTATTAAATCACCTCGTAATGGAGAGAAGAGGCTCTTTATGCAAGGAAGTTGAAACAGCTCCCTTATGCCCGGGGTGCTTTATGTGATATCCGCACATTTTCAATACGGCAACGAGTTTCTCGCCTATTGTTCCCACTGTTTTCTTCCCTCGACGTTTAAAACAAAATTTAAAAATTGAACCAAAAGGAAGAATATATAAAATCTGTTAAACGTTTACAAATTCACTTTGTACCCTTTTTTTCTCTCTTTTCCGACTGTGTTTTGCTCTTTTCACCTGTTTTGTATTCAGGGCGTCAGAACGATAAGTCAGCGCTCTCTTTAACTCTAGTATTTTATAAACGTTTTTTTCATGTTTTTATCATTCAACTCAGATTTAAGAGTTGGCCGCATTTCCCGGAAAAACATTTTTAAATTGTATGATAAATCGTTATCTCTCAAAAGACATGAGTTTGTAGATCCGAAATTCGCTGGAAAATTTAAAAGTAAGCCTATAGGGAAAAAACTGCAGTTTGTTCTGAAGGGATTACATGTACGAAAATTCGTTACCCCGACCGCCTCTCCTGTTAACAGGGAACCGCCTGAAAAACAGGCCTGCTTATTATACAGGAACACCTGAGCTATTTTTTCTTCTGAATCCCTTCACTTTTTGGCATCACCATTTAGCGTCTTCATCAATAATAATAAAAGTCTTCAAACGAAAATCACAAAATTTTGTTTTTACGTAAAATATAGAATGTTGAAAAATACGTAATGAGGCTCCCGTTTGTTAGGCTCACATATCCAATTTATTCCTTTCCCTTAACACACTTTATTTAATAACGAGAACAACAATTTAAAAAAAAAAAAAAAAAATAATAATAATAGGAAAAATAACAATGACCATAAAAATGTCTTTTTTTTTTGTTCATTCAATGAATACAAGGTATCTTTGAAAAGGTAGATCTATCTGAATATTATCTGACCCCTCGTCGTCACTTCTATTATTCTGATTAAAAGGAAACAGCTTTTCACCCTTTTCTGACTTGCTGATTTTTAGAATACCTACATTTCAGGACAAATTAAAATGTGACTGCCATACAAAAAGGAAAAGGTTACTTTACGACCGGTTTCGGCCTCATCAGGAATTTCCTTACTCTTCATTTTCACGTAATTTATCCAGGAGGGTATTTGAAAGAGAAAAAAAGCTATGATTTACTTCCCAAAAGAAGTTATTGTGATACCCTCCACATTTTTATGAATTTTTGGTATGTTTTGGTTTTTTAGTAGGGAAAAATTTGATACATCCAGCGTTTGCGAGAAAGGCATCACTTGGGCAGAAAGCCTATTATATCTACCTTCATACTTCAAAAAATTAAAAAAAAAAAACTTGAAAAAGTTTTTGAAAAAAATAAAAACAACAAAACATCGCCCTTCGCTATACTTCTCCTCTTTATACTTCCCCTCCCTTATAATTACTCCTCCCTTAGAATTCTTTCTCCGTTATACTTCCCATCCACTATGATTCCCCCTCCTTTATACTTCCCCCTCCGTTATACTTCCCCTTCCCATATTTTACTTCTCTTTAATGTAGTTTTCGTTGGAAGCTCTTCAAACTAGTTTTACTTTATTAGTTACCTATAGATCAATAAAAAATTTTAATTAAAAATTCTCAAAAAATAGTTCAATTTTCATTTTATCAGTATCAATATTTCAAGGAGTTATGAAACAAATGGCCTTCTACATCAGTTGTAGGAGATGATCTTGGGTTTCCTTGTTACGAAACAAGATAAATCTCAGAAGTTACAAAAATACAGAAAATAAATAATATGAATTATGCAATCCAATGTTTGTAAAATGAAAGAAGATCTTTTCTTTTTAGGCGTGAAATGTTAGAATAAAAGTAATTTTTAGGTGTTTTTCCCCTGGTATTTTTTTACAAGCACGTATTTTCGTATAGCGGAGGTAAGTCCCCGAGCTTAGGGTGAACTTTAAACTTGTTCAAAGTCTTTCCTCTCGTCCAAACTTATATACGGGTTTTTCCTCAAGTTTCGTTGACGCAAAAACTGGCTGCTAATTAATTATTTAAAAAAAAAGACTGTCAAAAAATGACAAAATTGATCGACTAAAAAAAGAATTTAACTTTTAACAGAAAAAGGGAATTCCCGGAAAATAATGTAGGGAAATAGAACGGAAGTATTTTTTACAGTTAAAACTTTAGAAGCGTTTCTATTTTATTTAATTTTGTTTATTAAATTACTTCTTAATTTAATCTCTTCTATTTTTAATTTCTGCATTATTAAATTATTTTCAGGTCAGATACGATTACTGAAAGATTAACGACTTTAGGGATTAAAGACTTTAAAGAGACGGTTAATAATTTAACAAACCCAGCATGTTCCTAAATTGCGTACATATGTGCGAGGGGGAAGTTCATCCTTCTATGGTTCTTCACTGAAAGGTTGTCAACGAAACGAGGGGAAAATTGTTGAGTTTAATGCCCGTCACCTACGACGTTTTTGGAATAACACCTCGTTTACAACCTGACATTTTGTTTATTGTTTCTTTACCTCTAAAATGTTTTAAACGATTATTGTTCCCTCTCTGAAAGTCCTTAGCTCTCACAAATAAATGAACTATGTGGAAGATTTCTATTTTGCGGTTGTACAACTTAAAAATGGGTAGTGAATTTAGACTCCCCAAATTATGAAAAAAAATGTTGAAATCTGATTTTTTAGGCGCCGGGAAGACCTCAAATTTTAGCTTTATCTATATCTTCAACCGCATTCTCTCCCACTAATCCTGAGCTTCCATCTTTGCCTAAAAAAAATTAATGAGGTTTTAAAAAAAAGGGATTAAGCCCCTAGGCAGGCTTTAATTTCAAAAGGCGAACTGATCATTTTCATGGACAAGGAAACCCTTTTGTAGTCTTTTGGTCTATAGAAACACCCTTTTGATACAATTTATCGGTTTTTGGGCCAAATAATCAAGCTTTCTGGGAGATTTACTCGTATTTTACTCTTAAAATTTTATTTAAAAAAAATTCATGTTCTTCATTACTTAACGATGTTGCTGGTTTAGCATACGTGTTGATCGCTGCGAGATCGCTATAAGTACTAGTTGGATGAGCTTCCAACGAAAACTTTGAACAAAAAGAAGGGGGAACAAAGAGGCCCTCCTGGAAGTATTAAGGAGGGGGAAGTATAATGGTGGGAAAGTGAAGGGGGGAGTATAAAGGAGAGGAAGTTCACGGAGAAGGAGGTATAAGGATGGAGAAGTACAAAAGGAGGGGAAGAATAATTTCAAGCCTTTAGACAATTATTTTTTCCCCCGAAAAATTTTCCAAGTTTTTTTTCAAAAATTCTTTTAAGTATCAAGGTAGAAATGGGCTTTCTGCCCAAGGGATGCCTCTCTCGCAAAGGGTGGAAGTCAAATTTCTCCCTACTAAAAAACCAAAAAATACACCAAAAAATCGTAAAAAATATAAGGAGTATTTGGTGAAAATTTGGTAAAAATCGGACAAACGGTTCGGCCGCAGAGCATTTTTTTAAATTTCAAACAGACGTATCTCCGCTATTTTTTCTAAATTCAAAACAGCTCTGGGAGAATTTCTTTTGCAACTATTTAGAAAGTCTGTGGGAAAATTGAGTGAAAATCGGTTGAAAACTTAGGCAGTAAAGTGTGGAAAAAATGCTACGGCCGGCCGGGATTTAAAAATAAATAAAATTTCTTCGTTGTTCTTTTTAAGTTCAAACCGAGGTTAAATTATTTTTCTCTTTTTCAGTAGTATTGAAATCAGTTCCGTCGACGGGAGGGAATTTCCGTAAAGAATTGAAATTCTCTTTCGCCCAATTAAACCTCCATTTGTCCTCGTGCGGAGGAATGCTAAGCTCCGGGAGGATTAAATGTCTCCCTAACTTAACATGTAATTAAAACACCGGGAGCCGCCAGGTTGTCACAAACAGAGTCCCCTGTTCGGCCTTTTCACCGATACTAATTCAACATCCGGTGCCCTTTCAAAACAAAACACCCTCACGGAGAGACACACCTTTGAGCAAAGTTAATGAGTTATACCAATACTCACTTCAATCTTTATTCCTAATTGTTTCGATTCTATTTGAATTAACAACTTCAGAAACCAATGGAAGTCCTTGATAAGATCCGAACGAACAAATTTTCTTAATTAAATTTCATAAGTAAAATTTTAACACCTAAAAAAAAAATATTCAAGGAAAGAGGATCTTTTAAACCGGGATAGGTAGTTTTTCCTCAAATGAAAAAATCATCCATAATCCCATTTTCATTGAAATAGTATCATGTTTAATTTTTTAATTTTTGTGTTTTTGGTTGGCTTCTCTGTGTGTTGGCTTTTTTAGGTAGATTTCTTTTCTTCAAAAATCTACCTATTGTAATGTACCAAGTAGTCGCAGATTCAAAAAATTTTCTATACGTTTTTCGTTTCATACCTCCTGGACCCCAAAACATCCTCAGTTGAAAAGTTTATATATATATATATATATAGCTCCCAAAACTCTTAAAGCATCCAGGATATATTAAAACACTCATGAGAAGTCCCCGTATTTCTTTCGGCCTCTTGAAAGATCTTGATGCCTCAAGAGTCTTTTAATAAAAAACACCCCTCCTGTCTAAGTTCTAGTGGGAAAAAATTAACAGAGGGGAATTTAGGAAGCCCCGTTTTTGGGTTGCAAACTCCTTGATGGATTCGCTTTCTTCACGACCCGCCATGGCTCGTCTGCCCTAATTTGCATATCATTAAGGTTTATTTTTATTCCTTTAATTTTTATGGAAACTTCGTCAAATGACATATCATTTTTTAAGTCTCAACCCGTCCTCTTCGATGGTGGATTTTCATTTCGATTAGATGCAATTAATTTTTTCATTTTTTTTTTTTATATCCGATATCCGTGTGACCTGTCAGCCTTTGTTTGATTTACGGACTAGCCGAGTCTATTTTTAGAACAAACTTTTTTCACCCCTCCGGGAATAAAATGTAAAATTCTTTTTTCTCTTTCTCGACGTCTTTTACTGTTTTGACCAAGTAATGGGTCCAAGATAATTCCGAATTTTCGAAAAAATGGCGGAGATCTGTCTGTCGAAAGATTTGAAAATTGTGCTGCTGCCGGTTGGTCACATCATCACCAAATTTTCAGCTAATATTCCTTACTTTATTGAAGATTTGTTAGGAAAAAGTATCTCATAGAGCTGCGTCTTCCAGACCCCGTCGGGTCAATTTGACCCAAAATCCTAATAGATCTTTAGTTTGTCCAAGGTGCATGACACTACCGAAGAGGTGTTTTCGGGAACTGGGTCTTCCTGACCCCATGGGGTCAATTTGACCAGTGATATATTTTCCAATTCGAGTGATACTACTAAAGAGGGGTTTCCTGGAACAGGGTATTCCTGACCCCGTCGGATCAATTTGACCAGCACCAACTTAAGGGGGAAAAACCAAAAAAAAAAAAAAAAAAAAAAAAAAAAACTTCTCAAAATAAATTCAGAAAAATAAATCTGAGAGATTTAACTCAAGGAATTTTCGAACTTCGAAAAAATGGCGGAGATCTGTCTGTCGAAAGATTTGAAAATTGTGCTGCGGCCGTACCGATGGTCACATCATCACCAAATTTTCAGCTAATATTCCTTACTTTATGAAGATTTGCTAGGAAAAAGTATCTCATGGAGCTGGTCTTCCAGACCCCGTCAGGTCAATTTGACCCAAGATCCTAATAGATCTTTAGTTTGTCCAAGGTGCATGACACTACCGAAGAGGTGTTTTCTGGAACTGGGTCTTCCTGACCCCATGGGGTCAATTTGACCAGCATCAACTTAAGGGGAAAAAAAAAAAAAAAAAAAAAAAAAAAAAAAAAAAAATTTCTCAAAATAAATTCAAAAAATTAAATCTGAGAGATTTAACTCAAGGAATTTTCGAACTTCGAAAAATGGCGGAGATCTGTCTGTCGAAAGATTTGAAAATTCTGCTGCGGCCGTACCGTTGGTCACATCATAACTAAATTTTCAGCTTATATTCCTTACTTTATTGAAGATTTGTCAGGAAAAAGTGTCCCATGGAGCTGGGTCATCTGGACCCCGTCTTGTCAATTTGATCCAAGATCTTCTTTGATCTTAAGTTTGTCCGGGGTGCATGATACTACCGATGAGGCGTTTCCTGTTACTGGGTCTTCCTGACCCCTTGGTAGATTACCAAGTCTTCTGCCCCGAACCCGGAGCACTTCATTGAATTCTTGAAATTTTTAATTTAAACTAGTTTTAATGCTTCTAAACCATTAAATACATGATTTTACTATCGTTCAGTAATTATTTTACGATAGAAGCACAAAATTGCATCAACCAATCGTCTTTCATCTTCAGAAATAATTAACTTAGTTTGTAGACGTTTGAATTTTTACAGTTCCCGCCGGAATTAAATCAGCGTCGATTGTTTAATAATTG
Organism: Orius insidiosus; assembly: GCA_014119065.1. NCBI lineage: Eukaryota > Metazoa > Arthropoda > Insecta > Hemiptera > Anthocoridae > Orius > Orius insidiosus. The sequence continues at coordinate 2,796 of JACGAQ010003811.1, read as the reverse complement.
ACTGCCAATAATTGTTATATTAATTCTTTCGGTGAAGATAGTAAATAATTCCTTGTAAAATTTCAAAGCGAAATATTGAAAAAAAATTAATCATAACGTTGTTGTCTGGTAAAGAGTCCGATTTTCACCAAATTCCTGTCAACCTTTAAAGTCCTGTAAAGTCTCGAAGCAAAACATTCATCAGCCATTCTGCCGTATGAAAAATTTAAAGAAAATAACGTTATCTGATCAGAGAACAGACTGTGATTAATATTTAAATCAGTGATATAAGCGTTGAAGGCGTTCTTATCAGATAAGAAATTTTCTTTTTCTTTTCTTTGCGTCTGAAAGGCTGGAAATTTTGCTTCCAGATTTTACAGGGAGTCATTTTAGACTTTAAACTAAAGAAATAGAGCAATCGGATTTCAGTTCAAGCTGAATAATACAATCGTAATCTACGTCTATTAGCGCGGGAATTTCAAATTAGGACCACCGATATTTTTTATTGTTGAAGGTTAAAATACATTTCCAGTTAATTTACTTGCGTATTTAGTCATTAATTGATGTAAAATGACCCAATTATTCAAATTAATACAGATAGAAGTCGTTAAAAGGTCGAATTTTCAATTTTCAGACTTAAGTAAAGATTTACCGCCAGGTGCCCGTATGATTGTAAAGCCAAGGCTGGATTTTTAATCTGGACTTTTATTTTTACACATCTAGGTGACCCGACAGCAGTTTGTTATTAACTAAAATTAAGCTTTTTTTCACATCGAGGAATCTTTGCTGCCCTGATTGAACTAAAACTTAAGGTGGTTGTTAATAGTTAGTTACAAAGTCGAAGCGAAGAATAAAATGACAAAATTTTTGGGAAGCGGATGCTGACGTCAAAGAAAAATTCCACCCTTCTATTTAGCCAATAGGGAGGTTACTGCGTGTTCAGAAAATGAGGTCACGGTTTTTAACCCCCGGACGCTAAGAAAAATAAAATCTAATCCTAAACTCCGCCATTTTTTTCGAAGTTCGAAAATTCCTTGAGATAAATCTCTCAGATTTTTTTCTGAATTTATTTTGAAAAGTTTTTTTTTTTTTGTTTTTCCCCCGTAAGTAGGAGCACCATAGAGGGGGGGGGGGTAGTTTCAATAATATTGACCCTCCCCCACCCACTACAATATAACAGACTGTGGAAAGGGTGGAATCAAAAATGGCTAAATTTGGTTTTTTGAATAGTCAAGGTCAAATTTTGGAAATTTATGAGGGGCCAAAAATTAATATTATATTATCAGAGTAGGTCATTGGTGTAAAGGGGAAGTTGTTTTCTAGTTGTACGGCCGTAGCACATATGACTAATACTACAGACAGACAGATCGCCGCCATTTTGAAAGTCCGATGAAAATTGTGGCTATAAAGTATAAGGCATTCCGGAAGAAAAAAGCGACGTACTTCCGGATGTCCGAACGGCCCATAGACTTAAGAGCGATTAAGATCGCTGGTTAAATTAACGTTAAGGGGTCAGGAAGACCCATTTCCTAAAACCGTCTATCGGGGTACCACCCTGTCAGAAATAAATTACGAGTTATCAAAATTTAGTCATCACGATTAAATTCGTCTCCAAATTTCCTGAAAATTGATGTGTAACACGTCGTAATAATTCGAATAATTAAAATTATGCTAATTAGATGTCATTGGTTGATACGCAAATTAACGTGAATCCGCGTCTGTCGGTTGAGAAGGATGGATCGCCTCTTGCGGGCGGTGGGGAAGGGGCGCTCTCGGAGATGGCAAAGAGTTTTGAAGACTCTTATTAAGGAAAAAATGAGGTTAGGACCACTTAATAGAGGACGAAAAAATAAGAAAATCGGTATGTCACACATTAGGGTTGAAAAAAAATTTAATGAATCGTAATATAATTAATGATATGCAAATAATCCGAGCGGCAAAGGCAAGAGGGATAAGAGAAGAAGAAATGGGGGGGGGAGGGTTGACGCCGAGTTTGTATTGAAGGCGGGGGTCTGGACCACTAGGACCACTTAATAGAGGGCGAAAAAATAAGAAAATCGGTATGTCACACATTAGGGTTGAAAAAAAAATTTAATGAATCGTAATAAAATTAATGATATGCAAATTACCCGAGCGGCATAGGCAAGAGGGATGAGAGAAGACGAAATGGGGGGGGGGAAGCGGTTGACGCCGAGATTGTATTGAAGACGGGGTCTGGGAGACGAAGCCCACCCTCTTCAAGTTAGAAAAAAATATATCCCTGTTTTTCACTCGGATATTTTTCTGAACTCATGAGACATCCAGACTTCTTAAGAGCGAAAAATAAACCTCCTAATGCATCATCTCATGAAGCATCGGAAAGGATGCTTCATGAGGTTTTGAATGCCTCTATGATTTCTTAAGAGGGTTTTAAAATAGCTATATATATATATATATATATTAGCACGATAACTGGAGCAATTTTAATGTGAGGGTGACGATATCCGGTATTTAGAGCTTTATCTCAATAGCTCGGACGAGTTCGTTAATGGCTGAAATCGGACCAGCGATTCACCTACTTTACTTAGGGCTTAAAAGACAAAATTGGCATTTTCTATTGAAATCCTAGTCCTTTGCAAAAAAAACTTTAAGACCTCTGCGAGGGCGTGTAAAAAATTAATTAAAGCAGGTTTGGACGAGCCAGGCGCAAAATATTGAACTAGCTAAACTTTAAAAAAAATTGAATTTATACCGGGAAATTATTAAATATTTTATTAATAAAATTATCAGATGTTTTTCTAGGGGCTCAGTGGCGCAATTTTCTTTATATCATTTTTA
>JACGAQ010003810.1:0-23873 GCA_014119065.1 Orius insidiosus | reverse complement strand
GGCTTCCTCCGGGCCTCTCTCCACAATCCCCCTCACCATCCGTCACTTCCACTTCGCTAAACTGCATTCGTTAACAAGATTTTCACTCCACTGTTCCCTCATGATGAGAAACCAGTTCAATAGAAACCAATTTATGTTATTTTCTAAACTAAAATATTTTTTTTAAAAAAGGCAATCTGTGTTTTTTAATATAAAACGAGACTAGAACCCTTTTTTTCTTTTTCCCCCAAGAAATGAAGTTGCTACCCGTGTTATTATCTTGAGTTTCAGGTCTCTCCTATATCTTAAAACAAGACAGTTCAGATTAATCTTTCATTTTTTTAAACAATATTTTTCAAACATTTTTTAGAAAAAAAAAGCATTACTGGTATTTTGGTCATCGATATTTGTGTGAAACTCCATTGGCAGCCCTGATCGAACACAAAATCGAAAAACTAAACTTGAAAATGTTAAAGAATGTTAATTTTGGGCCCTTTTGGGTCATCTCAGGACCCTATCTGCAATTAAAACACCTTCAGGGTAGAATAATTTTCATCCTTTGCGCAACTGCTTTGACACAAAGGATACACGTCAATTAATTTTAAACGGACAATATTAGGTTTCACGCCCTGCTTAAGGATTTCTTTTTTGTCAGGTTTTTTTCCATCCTGTCGGATCGTTAGTGGGAAATATTCTGAGAATAATTGGGTTCGTAAAATTCAAGGGTGGAGCCCATTCCTGGGAAGGAGGGTTATTAATAGAGGGTCATTACGAGGACACTTGAGTTCCCGGCGATTGTGGTCCTACAGAACCACTGGAAGACAATTAAAATTTGTTTTCTCCAAAGAATGCTCATTTTTATTTGATTTATTATAAATTTTTAAAAAATATTTAAAAGCCTTGATTGGGCTCATTAAACTAGGGTTTCCAAATTTCGTTTTTTGAGACGGTTTACTCCGATTTTTCCGCCTCTTTTTTAGAAAAACTCCTTTTTATTGAATTTGTAGCGTTTTCTAGGTTTTCCTTTATCCTTTCACAACCATAGAGGAAAAAGAAGCAATTAAAACTGATAAAAAAAGGCTTGCCAACATTTAAATGAAATAAAAGTAAAAATACAGGTCGTTAACCTGGTTGCTGTAACATGATTAGAAGAGGTAGAGCTCCCTGATGTCCTATTATTGGTTTTTCCCTCAATAACTTGTATCCCTAATTGCTCAAACCGATACAAAACCATCTTCCCTTCCATTTCGCTTCTCGATCTCCCACCCCGGGATAATCGAGAGGGACGTTTTGTCGCTCCCGGTAAAACATATCATTCGCGAAAGGGCGATACGAATATTTTGTTACCCTCCGATACGACAAATTACGTTCGGACTCTATTGTCGGGGGCTACAAGTTAACTTATGAGGCCACACCATTTCGACATCAACCCCTAAACGGAACGGCGGCCAAAATGTAAATCCGACCGAATACAATTCTGATAAATCATGATAAAAATTGCGACTTTGCTTCTTTTTTTTTGGCGAGGAGAAGAATAAATTACGTTTGATTTTTTTTACTTTAGCCATCGGATAAAAGCTTCTACGTATCAGCTCCCGTCCTTGTGGTTCTTCAGGACGAGACATCATCGACTTAAGCAAATCGGCTGGTCCCCCTGGGCCCCACGAAAAAAAGAAAAAAATGCGAAAAAAAAGCTATTAAAAAAGCATGGTAGAATAATAAATATCTTCGCCCAACAGGCCACAATGATAGAGCGTGAACTGTCCAAATTTCCCCATTATCGAAAAGAAAAAAGTACTGGTTTGAAGAGCTTTCACGAAAACTTCCTTAAAGAGAAGTAACAATATAGGAGGGGGAAGTATAAAGGAGGGGACGTAAACGGAGGGGGATGTATATGGGGGAAGTATAACAGAGGGGAAGTATAAGGAAAAGTATAATGAAGGGAGGGAAAATATAAAGGAGGGGGAAGTACAAGGGAGGGGAAGTATGAGGTAGGGGAATTATATAGGAGGGGAAGTATAAGGGAGGGGGAGTTTTTTTTTTTTAATTTTCTAAGTTTTTTTTTAATTTTCCGAGTTTTTTCACCTGCTATAAAAAACATGTTAAATGTTTTTTTAAATGTTAATTAAAAAGTGGCAATTTTTTTACACCAAAAATTCTTAAAAAATATAAGGACCAGGCCGTGGAGCCCTGGAAAAAACTGGCGACGGCAGACCCCCCCCCCCCCCCCATTGAGGGTAATACAATAATTCTTTTTGAAGAAGTGAAAAAACGGAAATTGCTTTAAATGAGAACTTTATTTTAGGAAGAATAATTTGGTATTTCGTTAAAGAACATTGAAATTTGGGTGCCTAATAAACTTGATTAAGGGCCTCCTTAATTCTTTTAAAAGAGACCGTTGTTCTCATTTACTTTTCTAGACTAGTGTCTAAATATCTTTTTGCTGCTTTCCAAAACGCTTTAATGGTCTAAGACGTTAAAACGGCAAGACGTTTTTTCGTGGGAGGGGTGAGAAGGAGTTAGAAAAGAAGGAAAAGAGGTCGGGCCCAATTAATATCAGAAATGACTCTTTCTTAATTACAAGGGTTGCTTTCCGACTGCTCCTTTAACTACCCCCCGGACGTCTCCACTTTACGACCGAAATAAATTCAATTTCCCTCGAACCGGTTTGTCAATAGATCTTAAGGATTGGCTAAGGACCCTGGTTCATTTTCACCCTCCCTTATCAATTCACCCTTCATTTATGTTTACTCCAATTTGTAAATTCGATTTCGGAATACACAAAAAAAACCGAATCTTTCAATAAAATAAATTTAAAATCCTGTGATAGTTTTAGTATCAAAAATTATATGTTAGGAGTGGCTTTATCCAAGGAATTTTGCCAGCTTTCATTAGACTTGGATTTCTTATGGTCTACTAAATGTCCTCTCCCTTGATTAAACCCCTCCACCGCCCCTTCAGCGTCACCAAGAGCACTTTAATTGAAGTTCTAACTTCATTTCGTCCTCTCTTTTATCGGATATCGATTTGTAAACATAAAGAAGAAAAAAAACGTTATATTTTATTTTAACTCGCGTGTTAATAAATGGGCTTGTCGTCGAGGCGATTGTGCACAGTTTCGTCGTCCCGAGATGGTCACGCCATCCCCGCATTTGTAAGCTAATGGAGCAGACCATTAGATCAGAAACTCAGAAATCTCAAATAGAAAATACTTAAAAATATATTGTAAGGGGTGAAGGGAAAAAAAAGAAGAAAAAACTCTTTTCTTTGATGTAGAAAGGGGATCTTAGGACGTGTAATACAGCCTGTACGTGTTCCACGGGCAATTCCATTTACAGCCAACTAGGTCGATAGGATACTTTTCAGAAAAGCTTTTTCCAAAGGAAACATTTCCGCACTGGGTATTAAACTGTCGTTATACCTATTTCCTCCGTTTGAAATTTCGTTCCATTGCCAATTACTTTTTTTATTTAGGTTTCATTTTGTTACTTTTTAAATCGAAAGGGACTTCGGAGACTGTGGAGTAGCTGCTTAATTTCAAGGGTTCTACAAAAAAAAAAGTCAAGGCAAAAAAGTGCCTACTGGCCCTGACTATGAGCTGACTGCGCGGCGGAGTGGACTTAAAAAAAGCCCTTAAAAAGGATAAACCAACTTCTTGATCAAAAAGCAAGGAAAAAACCCGAAAAAAGGGTATTTTTTAGCCAAAAAAGTAAGAATGAACCAGAGGCTCCAAAAGAAAGAAAAATAATAATAAAATTGGTTCCGCCATTTGCATTTGCGTTAGTCCTGACTACTGTGGGAAAAAATATGTGACTATTAAGGTTTTTCCTAAAACCGTTTGTCGAGGGTAAAGCATTAACTTTCTTTTGAAAAAATAGAATTTGGAACCAGAGTCCCCAGTGTTCATGCCATAGGGTGGAAATGTTGATTCGCACCAATAAACAGTAAAAAATTTACGTCTAGCACAATGCGCCACAAAAATTCTGACAAAAGGGTGTTTCTAGACTAAAAGAAAACAATTGAAGTGGCATCTCTTCGCCGGAAAACATACTGGACCGTCCGAAAAGCTCTAAAATTTGCAGCGGCCTCCATGATTAACCATTAAATACAAACCACTGGTACATATGTTGTCTGTAGATGGCACTTGTAGTTACAACATCGACACCCTGGGCCAAAACTTCCAATTAAAATATTGACATCGATTTTTTTCCCCAAAAATACCAACAGTCAATATCCATGCGGTAAATCAACCAGTATATAACTCAACGTTTAATTGGAGAGAATCCTAGGGATTCAAAATGTGGTTAACAACGCGAACTCATTATGTACAATCAATACCGACAATGAAAATTTATGGCTGAGTGGTTAGAACATAATCCCGAATAGGTAGGTGAAGCACCTGCGAATTTACTTTACTAAATTCTATTATTTTTGGTAGACTTATTTTCGATTCCGTGCGGTTAGGGAAAAAAAGAGTTGAAAACTCGCTGGAATATTCTACTAACGGGTTAACAAGGGTTGTACATCGGAGGTCATTAAGGAAGAAGAAATCCTCACAGTAAATAGTTTCTTGTTTAAACTCGGAGTTTGTCTTGGAGACAGCTTAGGTATGACTTTGTTTGCTCTACATTCTGTCTTGTTTGCCCGTCTTCGTAGGCACACTCAACTGTTTACTCCCCGAGGGACCAATCTATATTTTATAAGGAGTCATTTGTTTTCTAACCATTCCGAACGACGATTCTCAATATTTACCATAAATTGACAGCTTTTTCAATGTCCTTTATTTGCGAACTGTTAGTTTTCCGCGGTTGCCGAGAAACAAATTTTTAAAGATCTTTAGGACTTTTCCTGCCTTTTTTCCAGGAAATCAAGTTGTTTTGGTAAATAGCTTTTTTACTGCACTGAATCTACCTCATCACCCTTTCCGAAAAGTAGGCCAGACAAAAGTATTAGAGAGGGAAGAGGCCTAAAATTAGTTTCCTATATTTGAGCACTAAAGTCATCGAAAATTTTTTACAAAGCTAGTTTCGTTATTTTTGGTTTATCTACGAGGTACTGGGAGCAGTTTTTCCGAAAAATTTTCCTTTGGAAAATGAAAAACTTGTTTTTTGATTAAAACATTTTTTCAAAAAAAACCCTAGTCGTTTTGTAGGTTTTGACAAGCCCTTTTCAAAAATATAGTACATGAGAAAATCCGATGAATAGTTTCGTGATAATCCTTTAAGAAAGATTTGAGGAAAAATGCCCGGCGAGACTTGCGGAGCCACCGTTTTTAGGCTTTTAGGAGTAATTTGTTAAATTTTAGAATTCGAGATTTTTTTTTGTTTCTAAAACGGAGCTTTAGGTTTTTAGTAGGCTAGAAATCAGTTGGTGTTTTCCTCGTGTGAATAGTGGCGGTTACTTAGTATTTGAAGTGGGTCTATCTACGTTCCGGACTTGTTTTCACTAAGGCGATTCGAAAACCCGAAGCTGTCCTAACAAATAAGAGAAAACCCCGCCCTTTCTTTCAGACCTTTTTCTCCTTTAAGGGAATACAAACAACTGTTTCGGGAGAAACTTTTTTCTCTTTCCTTGATAATTTATACTCTTGGGTTTTCCTGAATTTTCCAATTTTAAATTCCGAGTATGTTTATGAATGTGCACGTATCAATATCTGAGTCTGCACTAGCTCGGATCGGATGTATTAGGATGCAAATTGTGTTGAAATGCGGTTTCAGTAGATCCTTCCTTACTGCTTCACCAACGGCCCGTGCCTATGAATTTCTAAGAAGGGCCCCTTGTCGGCTTAAACTAATCCCTGAACCCCCTCGCCCTTTTTTTCTCACTCTAAATCTTATCGTTTTCCGACCTTCTTTCCCGTTCAAACTTTTGTGGAAAGAAAAAATTAAAAAGGTTTTAAATTTATGGAAAAACGGGAACTGTGTTAAACCTGTCTGGTTTTCATCGAAAGTTATGAATGAGAATGTGTGCGTGATGCGTTTCCCGCTAAGTTTAATAAGCCTCGGCTTCTCCGGGGCAACCCTTTACAGATATAATTTACATCTTTATTAATCAGACTCGACTAATTGGTTCCCGGACGGCTCCGGAATTTCGGCAATGAACGGCCCCGACGGGAAGGGTACAATCTGCCTCCCTTATAAATGAATATGCAATAAAGCTAGCCCTACGGACTTTCTACGTCTAACTCACGGACTAATCTCATAATTTAAATGCCCCCATCCTCTCCTTTACTTCCACTTGTCTTCTAGCACCTGCGGGAAAGCTCGATTTTTTCCTCCCTCCGCCATACAGGGAATTTCACGGCGGTATTATTATTTTCTTTTAATTTAAAAAAAAAACACCCCTTGAACAACAATAATATAAAGTAAGTGCAGTTTGAAGTTTTTTCCTACGTAAAATGAATTTGGAATGCGGATGGTAATAAAAAAAATTTATAAATCCTGGTGGGGGAAAGTGACGTCATTAGAGTGTAGTCTTTTTAAAAAAAATTTTACGTTTCCTAATTCGTTGACAAGTGTAATTGCGAATACGTTTTGGTCTGTTAGAGCCTGATTTAAAATTTGACCTCAACCCACCACCTGGTACGGAATAGATAGCCTAATTATACCGTTTCTTCCACAGGCCCTGTTAAGTGCAACAAAACCGCTTTGTGCAGTTTAAAGCCCTAATTACCATCCCATAATCATTAATAATTCTTTATCGTGAGAAAAATTTTTTTTTACAATTTTTTTCCCCCAGTCAGGTAATTTGTTAAACTTACGAGGAATCTAGATTGCGTAATTGTCCCCAACTTATATAAGCGAGGAGTCAAACAAAAGTGTTTATTTCATCTGAGCACTTGTTACTCAGAATTACTCTTCTGTGTGATACAACAGGAACTAATTAAAACTTTTGAACATCCCAGAGGAAAGTTTTCACGGCTCCAAACGCAATTTTTTTTATTCCTCTCCGACCACGTCATATTTATCATTTTTCAAGATAAATAAAACCACGTCATCATATTGAAAACTTTAAAATAAATAATTTTACTAAAATTCTAAAGAAAAATAAAGGTTTTCGTTTTGTTCTGACACTGAGAAGGGTGAGATTAAAAGTACGGCTTTAAATCTTTTTTCCTGACTCTTTTCCATTCAGATCACGTCCCAAAACGATATAGAAGTTATCTTTAATAGTCACAAAATTAACCTTACCCGTTTATAACAGAACTCACATCGACAAAATCTTGAGCCCCTTAGAACAATTTCTTACGACCCAAAATTTGAAGTTTGCCACTTCAGAAAATCGCTCTATCTTTGGAGTGTCTCCCTCAATTGATGGAAGACTAGGAACTGCTAATGCTTTCAATTTAATGAAGGGTCTACAGTCCTCACGAAATTCCGCCCAGAGTCCTTCCAACAGCGCTTCTTGGGCTGTAAAGGCTGTTGGATGAACTATGTCCCCAAGCAATGAAGCTTCAGGTTCTATCTTTGGAGTGTCTCCCTCAATTGATGGAAGACTAGGAACTGCTAATGCTTTCAATTTAATGAAGGGTCTACAGTCCTCACGAAATTCCGCCCAGAGTCCTTCCAACAGCGCTTCTTGGGCTGTAAAGGCTGTTGGATGAACTATGTCCCCAAGCAATGAAGCTTCAGGTTCTATCTTTGAAGTGTCTCCCTCAATTGATGGAAGACTAGGAACTGCTAATGCTTTCAATTTAATGAAGGGTCTACAGTCCTCACGAAATTCCGCCCAGAGTCCTTCCAACAGCGCTTCTTGGCTGTAAAGGCTGTTGGATGAACTATGTCCCCAAGCAATGAAGCTTCAGGTATCTTTGAAGTGTCTCCCTCAATTGATGGAAGACTAGGAACTGCTAATGCTTTCAATTTAATGAAGGGTCTACAGTCCTCACGAAATTCCGCCCAGAGTCCTTCCAACAGCGCTTCTTGGGCTGTAAAGGCTGTTGGATGAACTATGTCCCCATGCAAAGAAGCTTCAGGTCATCCTCGACTGGATACAGCAAGGTACTCCTATATCAGTAGCAAGTTTGTAAAGTAACTCCGAGAAACTTGTCTGACTTAGCGAGCCTGCTCATCATTTTTTATGGCGTCTAAAGCAAATTTTTTTTCTACTACCAAGCCTTCCATCCTTCAACAGCTTTAATATTCATCAAAAATTGATTCTTAAATTACTCATCAGTCTTGGAAGAGCTCTACCGTTCGCAATGCTTTAACGATCCAAGTTGGTTGAAAGCTGTTAATCTGGATTGAAATTGGTGACCCTCCTCCGTGATTGACTTTCACGTTTAATTTGTCCGCTAGATTGGAACCCTTGGAAATGTAGCGTTCGATTATAAACACAAAAAAAAACTGTTAAAAAAATGTTTCTCCACACAAGGTAAATTGATTTTCTGGATGACATATTGCCTGTTCGAATGCTCGCATCACTTATTTTATAAAGAGGGCTAATTCGACAACCTTTGACGTAATCCGATTGATCCTTGGATTCGAAATGATCAAAAAGAGAGGTCACGTCGTGGAAAACCCACATGTTAAATAATAAATACGGCGGTTGGGCCTTCTAAAATTAAGAAAAAAATAACATAGCAATGAATTCGAAGGGTTTTTTTTTCTTTACGCTGAGTAGAATTGGAACCCTCAGGTTGAAAAAGAGACCATCGATCCCAGTAGGAAGGTAGATATGAAGCATTGTCTTTATCGCCGGAAGGGCGGGAATCCCATTGTCCTCCCCGCCTCTAATCTACAGAGCCACCGGCCTGACAAAGAGAGCCGGTTACACATTAGCGACACTCTTACCTTAAGGGAGGTCTACCTTATCTCGGCCACCTTCCTTTGTCTGAATACCAATCAGGATTACTACTCCTTTTTTAAAAAATCCTTTTCTTCTTTTACCCTCCGCCAAATTCGAGGGTGAGACACACTTTTCTCTGATTATTTTGCACCCTTTTCAACCTGCCGACAAAATGAAGAGTACAGAAAAGCGATAAAGACTTTTAGATTTCTCGTTTTTCCAATCAGAATTTCCTTTGGATTTAAAATTTTCTCAGTTTTCAATTAAACTCGTTTAAAGGACGTCTTGATTTTATTACCGTCGACGAGAATATTCTCTAAGATAGATGGGATTCTCCCCCTTAATGCAGTTGGGCGTACACTGATTCCATCCCAATAGCCAGACCATTACCTGGGAGATTTACTGTCAACACCCTCTGCCATTATTGCACCTGACGCCCCCCTCCTCACCCACTCAACAATAGACACAGTCCGCCAAATTACTAAAGCCAAAACGGTCCTCTCCTCCCCATTAATCAAAAGCCGTTAATGGATATCCTTAACTTGAGAAAATATTGTCGCCCTGTTTAATTATTTTGTTTATCAGTTGGAACGTTTGTATGGTCAAGTTTCAAATACAAGATAGCCTTCATTGTCCGACGCTAATGAAGTTAAACTTTACTGATATAGAACCGTGGAATTAACAGACCAAAATGACCTTTCGAAGTTTACTATAACTTTAAACCAAAAGCAATATCTGGAGGTATCCTCAAGCCTCTCCCTGAATCTTTGCTGCAAAGAAAAACCATTTTGAGGCGTTTTCTACGGTGTCTGATTCGAAAATCACCTGTTTTATCACTGAGAAATTGCCTGGATGGAAAAGTTCTTACCCCACATATCAAAAAGCCCAAAAAGAGTGGTTTTCCACCACTAGACGAAGGAAAACAACCAAAAAACGGGTGAAAGATAGTTCAAAACGCCAACAAATTCTTGTTAACCTTTCGAGACCGCGTCTGAAGCCGGATTCTCTGCGCTAATCCCCTCACTTCTCCCCGACCGCTCCCAGCGCCCAGCAAAGCACAGAAAGCGACGAGTGATGCGATCATCACGTAGTTCATTTCTTCCCCAACAGATGGCCAGTTTTTGCATGTCGCTAGCGCCACGGGAAGCGAAGGTATTAAATATCTTAGATAAATAGAGGCTTCCCGCTGGGCAACTATAGCCTGCGTCTCGAAAGGGTTAAAATGGTTTTACTAGGTTAAGAGACCGTAGAAGTAGCCCTACTATTAAAGACTAGAATAAACGCTTTTCTAGGCCAAAGTACTGTGAAAGTCGCAATCCAGCACCAAATATAAATTAATTTGCCTTTTAAATTTTGATTTTTCAATCAAGATTACCCGAAATGGTTTCTGTCACCTATTGTTTCTAAGGGGTGGTAATAAATCCGTTTGCGAGGGCGGGTTGACAGTGAAGAGTTAATACTTGGGCACGTCCACCCTATCAGAACCTTCTTGATTACCTACCCGACGCAAGGATTCTCGACCCACGACAATTCGAAACCCTCCCAATCGAAAAATTTATGACCGTTCAATATGGATAAAAGCTTCCTTCATTTAAAAATGTTTAAAAACCTTTTTTTTTTTTTTCATCTTAAAAAGGTTGTAAATAGTCTGACGAGCTAAAAATTAAGGCACGGTTCAATTTTCCTCTTCTAAATGAAAGGCAATTTGGCCACTCTTTAAAACGAAGAAATTTATGTTGATTGATGGGAGGCTTTAAGGTTTCCTTGGGCGTATTAACAGGAGAGAATTAGCCTCCGAAGGAACGCTTCCACTTTTACTACGGTATAAATTTCAATAACCAAAAGTGTTTTAGACCCTATTATAAATTTAAAATATAAATTTTAAAGTCTCATGAGTCCTTTTTTTTCTCTTTTCTTCAATGTGCTGATTGTCATTAGTCTTATTAATGTCTTGCGTGATGTTGTATCGCATGTTCTTTCCCATCTAGGTTGTCTCATTCACTAAAGTAAGCCTTCACCTTGTATATCATGTTCCAAAACATTATTTACACAATTATTCAAATTAATAAAATTTGAGGTCTGATTTATGAAGAGATTTTTTTGGGATGGGGAAAAATTCAATGAAAGAAAAATCTGAATCGATAAGGTGGTTGTTTGGAAGAAATATGAGTAGCGCGGATTCCCCCCGGGGAGTTTTGATCTGATCAAGACGGATGCGGCTAAAATATAATGGCGGCGTTTCATTCATTCATTGTTCGGTCCCATATCAATCTCCTTATCCTGGATATGACATTAGGACATGGAAGGTGGTTACCCGAAAGCTCATACACGAGGAGAAGGATCTCTCCCTCTCTATTTATCTTCGGGAGTCTCGAAGGCTTTGTGTTAACAGTGAGGGACGATTGATTGATGGCCGAGAGAAGAGAGAATAATGCCCGGGGAGGACTCGGAATTGATAACACTATTGATTAGTGGTAAGAAGGAAAGGACGCCGGGTGTAATTCCTCTTGTAAAACAAGAGAAAAGGGACAATGAGACCCCCAAAGCACAACTAAAGAGTTAGTACTGAAATTTGTCATTCCTTGACAACCAAAACTCCTTTCTTAGCTAAACAAAAGAAGCCCCTTCATAGAGTCATTTTTTTTCTAAATAAATAAAAATTTATTTACCAAAAAAACGTCCTAACAGTACAAGAGCGACTATTCCAAGACACTGGAAAATTGGACAAATCTAGTAAAAGAAAGTTTGTTTTTTTAATATCCTACAAAAACCCTAAAAAAGAAGTTTTGGCCCAAAAATTTGATTTCAAATTTCCTTTTTGCGCGCTTTCTAATGCAAAAGGGGGTTTCTCGGCCGTAGATATGGCCAACAAAAAGCCTCCTTTTTAGTAAATTTTTGAACGCTTTCTAGAAAAAGTTTTGTTGGCCTAAAACCCGAAGAAAGCCCCAAAAAATCATGTAAAGCTGTTTTCTTGAAGAAAAGAAGCGAAGAAACGAAGAAAACGTCCGAAAACGTCCGAAAATCCAGTAAAAATGGGTAATTATCCGGACCAAAAAAATGGAAAAAAATTGCAGTAAACAAACCGATGTGGGTACACAACATATGTTAGAATCATCATCAGAGTATATACATCACACACAACACAACTTCTATCTTTCTTTCTCAATTTAGTGGTGATGATCCATCCCACAATTGGTGACCTACGACGATGAAACAACAACAAGGTACATATTTACACTCTCTCAACACAGAACGAGAATAGCTTCCGGCACGTCTTGAACATCGACGTCAGCGATTCCCTCAACTCATCGACAGTTCCGCACCTCTTCGACCCACTGAATTGGTGGAACTTCAACCTAACGAACGAACATATGACACTCACACAGCTCGACAGTTCGCATTCCAGCATCTGCACACACATCATCGCTCGACACACAGCTCGACCTTCACCCTTCTTTTCTCCGGGGGGGGGGGGGGATGGGTACACAACATATCGTCGCGTTAATTCTAACACCGGACAAGTCATTTTTCCAAGTTTTCAGGAGAGCCAAAATACGGATTAATTTCTCATGGAATCATGCCTGTTGGTTAAATCGTGAACTACGCGTTTTCTGTTGATTATAGGGATAAACTTCCAACGGAATTCGATCCACCACAAAATTTACCATCAGAAACAATGCCTAACTCAAAATTGATAAAAAATGACTTGTCCGGTGTTAGAACTAACGCACATATGTTAGAATTATATCAGAGTATAATACATCACACAAACAACTCTTTCTTTTTCTTTTCTTTGTTTTTGGCAAAGAAAAACCTTCATTTTACTACATTTTGGGCGTTCTGTTCTTTTTTTTATGTATTTTCGAGGGAATTTGAAACCTCAAAATTATTCCCAAATACCATTACACTTTGTTTGTTCTTTTTTGAAGAAAACCGCCCAAACTTTGATGATCTATTAATCCCAAAGAAAATAACATCAATTACATTAAAAAGTCTGGAAGAAAAAAGACTATATAAATTTCCATAAGCGCGAAAAGTTTGTGGCCATTCGTCTTGAAGGGAATCACTTTAAAACGAGGTTAAAAATCATGCTGGGACTGCGGGTATGAAGTTTATTCAGGCGTAATTAAGAGTTGACTTTCTACTTTGGTTCAAAGTGTTGTAAACACGGCGGAAAAAAAAAAGGCCCATGGACAAGCACCCACCAGGGACCCCGCCTTTTCCACCCTCAATTTCCTTTAGTAGGGAAACCACATGAAATAAAATGGCCTCATTTTTTTTCTTCTGGGGTATTAAAAACAAATTACTGCACCGTGGGCTTAAGGTAAAATTTATTTTTAATACACGAGAGGTTTCCATAATACTTTTTCTGACAAAAAAAAAATTTCTTACTTTTCTAAATCTCTATTTTTCGAAGTAATAAATCAAAATGGCAATTGAGGAACGTTGTAATTTATGGGGTTTTTTATTATGCCGCAATATCAGAGGAGGTAAATTAATCCCCAGAAATTTTTCGTGAATATTTTTTAATTAGAAAATCGTCTCGATAAAAGTGCGACCCCAATTATCGAGAATCACCTTTCGGGGAATATCATGGGGGGGTATAAAAATCGTTTTAACCAAACGACCGCATATCGGCCACCCCTGTTTTGAGCTAGTATGATTAGCCCGCCTCTATTTCGCCCCGGCGCCCCTTTCCGACACTAAAGCCATTACCGATAGCGCCCGCAGTAATTAGGCAGTTACCATCAATTAAATTACGCATCCATTTTAAACAATAGGGCCTCTATAGGAAGGCCTATGTTAATTATTGCACTTGATACCTCCGATCGTTTTCAATGAAAAAAAGTAAAATAAACAGATGGAAATTAAATTTAGCTTTTTTTTTCTAGTTGAAAAATGAGTGTTTCAGAAATAGATGATGCAGATGGCAAATCATTGATTACGTCAGCGTTTACTACTAACGACGATGAAGACTTGGAAGAAGTAAAAATCTTTAGCCTTGTGGGTCTTTAGTCAAAAAGTCGTAGGAGAAACTGTGAAAATCTTGGACGAAAGTCTAGGAATACCGAAATCAAAAACGCCGTCCAATCCGCTGAAAAACTTTTTTTATCTAAAAACGCAAGGAAATCCCGTTTAACCCTTTCGAGACCGCGTCTCTGCGCTAATCCCCTCACTTCTCCCCGACCGCTCCCAGCGCCCAGCAAAGCACAGAAAGCGACGAGTGATGCGATCATCACGTAGTTCATTTCTTCCCCAACAGATGCCAGTTTTTGCATGTCGCTAGCGCCACGGTAAGCGAAGGTATTAAATATCTTAGAGAAATAGAGAGGCTTCCCGCTGGGAAACTATAGTTGCCTGCGGTCTCGAAAGGGTTAAAGGTCATTTTTGGACCAAAAAACCATAAAAATTTCCCCAAAATCGAGAGAAAAAAGAAAACTTTTTGGCCGGAAACCTCATGTTTTAAGATTTTTGGGCGTTTCCCTTAAAAGGAGAATTTTTGGCCAATAAAAAACGTGGGAAACTGCCGAAAATCGTTTATCGGACGTATAATTAGGAAAACTATTGGGAAAAAAAGAGTTTTTAGGCAGTCTCAAGATTTTAGGCAGAAACCGTCAGAAATGGTGTTTCTGGGTCGAAAGACAGTGAAGCCTCTTTTTAAAAAGCAAATGCCGTATAAAACTCAAAGCCTAAAATACCGTATGAAACTCCCTAAAATCCTGTATAAAATGAGGATAATGTGGTTTTTCAAAGGGTCTAATTGTTGGCAAACCTGCTTTGTAGTCTAGTGTCGGTTTCTAAACTTTTCGCCTCTTTTAGTTTAAAAAGTATGCAGATCAGAAAAAAACGAATATCGATTCATGGGAAAAGTGGCTCTTAACAGTGTGAACAACAAGGCTCTCCTTTTTATGGAAGTCGAACTGACCGTCAACGAGCTCGACAGGTTCGTCAAAGACGTTGAAGACCATGCGAAAATGCGTCGTTACAAAAAGCGAACGTACTCGGCCGGCGACTGGGCCGTCTTCCGCCGTAAAGAGCGCAACTTTATCGAAAAGCTCGACCTCGGAAAGGTGATCATGAATAAAATGATCGAAGCGATCTCCTCCGAGCCCGACCCGATTCTCGACGAATCATTAGAAGACATGCTGTCCATGTCTAAGAAGCTCGGATACATAAGTGAGTTTGGTCACAATAGAGTTAAAAGCCGGTTTTGTGATTTTTATAAAAGGTGTATCTTCTCAGAATAGGGCACATGAGGTGGAGAAGCTGTTATCAGTAGGTGTGTGACACGGCATTGTTCTCCTTCCCATTGTCCACACCATTAGACACTGCCCTGGCTATTTCCAGTCCCAACCACAACCACTTTAACAGACAACGAACATTTACTGTTATTTCTTCTGACATAAGATAAGAATGCTTTTCATTTAAAAAAAAACTTTAATTACACAAAAAAAACCTCTCGATTTTTAAGAGTTTTTCGCCGAGGGGATTCGTAAATCAAAAGTTGGAGAGTTATAATGATTTTATCTGAGTCCGGGAACTCTCTGACCGAACCCGTGTAATTGCACAGACTGTAAAAACTTGATCCCGAAATTACAAACTCCACGAAAGGGGGACAAATTTATCGCTTTGTTCGATATCAACAAATGCTCTTCTGTTCATGGCCAATGGAGGATGGAACGAAAAGATGTAGGATAGGGACCATTTTTTTTCCTCCTTCGGTCAGCACTATTTTTCTATATCTTCATCCCCTTTTATTACTCTTATTTTGTTTGCCTTTTACTCTACTCGATTATTTTTCTTCATATAGATTATCAGGATGCTAGATAGGTGTTGATATTCACACGAGCTTTTTTAAGAGATTTGAAAGTACAGAATTTCAAGCAAACTCAGGGTTTTAAATACCTCGAGCCATTAAACACCACTTTTGTCCATTTAACCTGAATTTTAGGCGTTTTTCTGCCTTAATCCCCATCCCAAATTTTTTTCATGGACAAAAAGTGCTGATCTGAAGCTTGTTTGATTGGGAAAAATCGACTGAAAAGGATGGCACCCTTGACTTCTCTTGACGCTTGACACTCATCCTTTTTTTCTAATTTTACTCTTGGAGATTTTCCAAGGCAACTTTTACTTCCTTAAAGAAGTTATTGTGATACCTACACGTCGGGTTTTTGGGGAAGGGTCTTCCAGACCCCGGAGGGTCAAATCGAATATTGATCTTTACCGATCTCAACTTTGTCTGTGGTGCCGTCCGGCCGTCCGTAGCATTTTTTCCGTAACACTTTACGGCCACAGTTTTCAACCGATTTTCACCAAGGCTCCCGAAGGGTTTGGGGGGCGATTTGGCCCCAGTGGAATTTCGGCCTGAAAATTTAGGAGCATCTAGTAGGTCTATAGAGAGGCCTACTGGTAAGTTTTGAAGGCCCTATGACGCCCGTGCTGTCGGTGAGAGCGTTGAACGTGTAGCAAACCACGCGTTTCTTAACCATTCACGTTTTAATTTTTCCTGAAGAGCCAAATCGAAAATTCGACGGTCGCCCAACGCCAATACTTCATAAACCGTGTCACACAAATTTTTTAGCCGGTGAACAAGAAACTAACGAGGGCGATTTTGAATTTCGAAAAAAATGGCGTGTTATGGCTATTTAAAATTTTAAAAAATTCTCTGCAGCCGTTGGTCCGATTTCACCAATACTCCTTATTTTTTACGAATTTTTGGTGTAAAAAAAATTGCCACTTTTTAATTATTTATTTTTTACTAGGGAGAAATTTCATACTTCTGCCCATTACGAGAGGCACATCCCTAGGCCAAAGAGTCCATTATTTCTACCTTGACACTTAGAAATATTTTCGAAAAAAAAAAAGAACTTAGAAAATTTTTCAGAAAAAAAAACGCTTTAAAAGAAACCCGGAAAATTTTAAAAAAGAAAAAACTTAAAAAATTTTTCGGAAAAAAAAAAACTCGGAAAATTTTTCGAAAAAACAAAAAAAAACTCGGAAAATTTAAAAAAAAAATCGGAAATTTTTCAAAAAAAAAAAGAAAACCTGCAAATTTTTGGAAAAAAAACTTCCCCCTCCGTTATACTTTCCCCTTCGTTATACTTTCGTTCCCTTATACTTCCCCCTCCGTTATACTTCCCCCTTGTTATACTTCCCCTCCTATATATACTTCCCCTCCTAAATTTTTATTTCTCTTTAAGGAGTTTTCGTTGGAAGCTCTTCAAACCAGTACTTTTAAAATCAATTTTACACTTTACAAGGTACTGAATTTAAGAATTTGTTTCTAATTATGAGCTACAAAGTTGAAGAGAGAAAAAAAAAAGGATTAGATGTGTTTTAAAGAAAGGGATTACTTAAACATTCCGTTTTCCCCTAGGAAGTATCCATTCTTCCTTTATTTCGATTGGTAGTTGAGTGGGGGGGTTGAGGAAGGGAAAAGAGAGTAAATATAAAGAAAGAAATAACGTTTCTCCGGAATTTTTTCTTTGTAAGCCCGACAAAGGGTTCCAATCAGGAGGGTGACAAAGGAAAGATTGCAAAAACGTTCGAAACTCGAACCTCCCCCTTCCCAACTCCAACACTTGGGTTTTGCATGTTAACCAACTTTAGACGTCAAAGGAACCTTCTTCAGGATAAGGGTAAAAGACGTCTTCAATAAAAAAAAAAGAAAGTTTTCCAGGAGAAAAAAAATTTAAATTTCATATTTAAAAATAACCTTTGAAAGTAAACTCGTGTTAAATTTACTTGAAAATTGATACAGACAAAAGATTCTCGTTTTAACCGGAAGCGCTCGCGTAGAAATTTTACGCCTTACAGCCTCCAGGATCACGAGAATCTCATTTAGAATCCGCAATTAATTTGATTTAAATTACACGTGTAATCCGGAGTTAAGCCGTAACTTGTATTGATAAATGTATAAAGTAAGATTAGGAAGTTTTGTGGAGGGTGGGGCCCACTTCATCTACAAGGCGCCCCCTGTTCCTCGCCCCACCAACCTCAGCCTTCTCGCAAACGGCCCAACGTTAGCACATAACATGACAAAGTAAACAACGTTTTGATTTAATACATCGCCCAAGGCCCTAACACTCCTGTTCCCCTTTAATTAAAATAAATAATATTTTATTATAGAAAAAACAAAAATTTTTCAGTCTGAATTTAGTGGCACTTCTCTGTCCATCCCAGGGCATCAAATTTTCAGGAATTGGCAAGGAAAACGCCTAAAGATGCAACTAAAACGGAGTTCCTGTAATTCTCCAAGACCTCCTGGAACTCTCCAGAACCTCCTGGAACTCTCCAGAACCTCATGTAACTCTCCAAGACCTCCTGAAACTCTCCAGAACCTCCTGTAACTCTCCAGAACCTCGGAACTCTCCAGAACCTCCTAGAATTCTCCAGAACCTCCTGGAACTCTCCAGAACTCCTGGAACTCTCCAGAACCTCCTGGAATTCTCCAGAACCTATAACTCTCCAGAACCTAATAAATCTCCAGAACCTCCTATAGCTCTCCAGAACTTCCTGTACTCTCCCATACTTCCTGGAACTCTCCAGAACCTCCTGGAACTCTCCAGAACCTCCTGGAACTCTCCAGAACCTCCTGGAACTCTCCAGAACCTCTGTAACTCTCCAGAACCTACTGTAACTCTCCAGAACTCCTGTAACTCTCCAGAACCTCCTGTAGCTCTCCAAGACTTCCTGTAACTCTCCAGAACCTCCTTAACTCTCAGAACCTCCTGTAGCTCTCCAGAACCTCCTGTAACTCTCCAGACTTCCTGGAACTCTCCAGAACCTTCTGTAACCCTTCAGAACCGAATTATGTCATAAATTCGTCATAAAATGGCGGATTCTGGAGGCAAAAATCAGGAACTGGCGTTCTAAGGCGCTTTAAAAAGCGCCTTTGTAATTTTTAATAGGAAGCCTAAAGCTCGCTCAAAATAGTGGTTTTTGGTCGAAAAGACCGAAGAAAACCCAACAAAATTTAAATTAGTTTTCTTGGCCTAAAAAACTGCAGGAAAACATCTAGGATTCCGTCAAAATCCGAAAATCGGATTAATATGGGGGACTAAAAATGTATAAAGATCAGGAGAGAAAGAAAAATTATTTTTTAAATAAAATAAAGTCGTTTCGCCTTATTTTCGGTTGATTTATTTTTCTCCCTTTAAGATTTAGAATTGAGAAGTTTTTCGTCCATTTAAAAAGGGAATAAGTCTAAATCCGAAAATCCGTTTCCGTCTTTTAGAAACGAAAGGAAAAAGTCAAGTGTGTTCCTTTTGATAAGTAATAGGAGGTGAGAGTAGGGGTCACTTCTAAAAATCGGAAAAGCTTTTATATAAAAAAAAAAAAGAAATGAAAGAATATAAGTCTTTGAAAGAATTTATTATTTATTAAAGCTCTTTTCAGAATCTTCTTCATTCTTTGTATCGAGAAATTTTTAAATTAAAAAAAAAGTTTAACACCTTCAAAAATTTCAGTCTTTGAGTCAAAACTGTCTTTTTTATGTTAAAAAATTTTCAGGGCAAGAAATCGACCAATGAGGCAGCTCGCCGTAATCGGGACTCATCTGATGGAAAGATTCGCTCGGATTCTCGAATGCGAAGGTGTCGAACATGATTTTCGGTACCCAAGAAGGAGCCAAGTAAAGAAAAAATTCCTACTTATTCCCTTGGGTTATTCTGTCAATTTCCGGCACGTAGCGATAGAAAAATAGATTTAAAATGTGTAGGAAATAAATAAAAATAGAAAAATAAGGCATTGATCATTTCCTAAACGTGGATTTGAAAAACGAGCGAATATATTGAAGTCGCCATCTGTCGCAATCAACTATTTTTCTACAGTCTTCGGTCCCCTCGCCACGCCACCTAATCAACTCGACATAAAGCGGAAAAAATGGATTCTAGGAAACAAAATAAACGTTTATGGCGTTTTCCCAGATAAATAATTGAATACACTAGAATTCTAGAATAGGAATAGAGAGTTTTAGCAACTCGTGTTTGGTCCATTCGTATTACGAATAGAATTCCCGACCTATTCGGAGGTTCAGAATTTAGAGTTTAGCTACTAGCTTTGAGTATATAAAGTACCTCTAGAGAGTTCTCCGGGGCTATGATTCAGGAATTGAACAGAAGTAGCGCGATCTGTGAGCTTCGAGACAAACTAATGTTGTATTCATATCGGCTAGATAGCGCTGAGAGGAGCCGTAACTGCCCTTATAGAGAGGCAACGTTGCCAAATTCACTCTCTCCGGTTCTATGCCATGTTGCAACTATTTTACTTACGAGGTGATGGGGCTCCAAATTACCGCTTCGCCTTCGGCCTGCGGAAGCGATTTTCCTCCCAGTTTTTTCGTTTTTTTGCTATGTACCCCCATTCGATTAAAAAAGATCAAATAAATAAAAACAATGCGACAAATTTATAATGCCGTAGATTTTAATATAAATAGCACCAAATTAGTTTAGTAATTTATAATGAAAAGAGAGAATTTTTTTTCTAATGGGTGTTTACTTCCCAGATTTTAAATATTTTATTTCAAATTATATAAGTTAAGTACCTACAATAAAACCAACGAGAAATAACTTATTGAACCAATGGTTTACTGTTCATTTCACCAAAATGGAGTGAAATAGTTCAAATGATATCTCATTTTGACTACTAATCCAAGTTTTAATTTCCTTTAAGTCCAATTATAAAATATTATTGATCATAAAAATATAAACGGAAGGATTAAATTTTTAGGAATAATATTTTACAATGTTCTAATCTAATTAATAATTAATGAATTAGATTAGATTTATTATTGGTTAAATGAATCTTTCATGTAACACAGGTATGTATTATAAAATAAAAAAAATTTCCTTCCCAATTTACAGACTGAGGACTGTCTATGATTTATGGGCTATTGCATATTATTACTTTTCTTTATTCCATCAAAAAGTTAGGTACACAGGGCAACTTATAAGCCCAAATTACATTTAATTAAACTAAAACACTCACCCTATGTGCATAATTTTTATTGTCCACAAATCATAGGTTTGGTTAAAATTTTTTTTTTTTTTTTTAATTTTTTTTTATTGATGGGATAGGAAACTGAAAATTATTTTCCCTGGAAATGGCTTAGCCTTAAACAATTTTTGAAGTTTTATTTTGAAATTAGCCGACACCTTGTGTATTTTAACTATTAGCATATGGTCAATCATGTTCACCAAGTGTTGGCACTTAAATTTTGGCCCATTCATTAACTTCTAGAATTTTTTTTATCATTGTGATAATGATATTTTTTGGGTTTTCCTTAAAGATATGTTTTGGAAAACTCTCCCGGAAACAAAAAGGGACTTACCAACAACTTCGACAAATTCTTCGACAGGATACTGTAAATGTTTCATGTTCAATGAATATTCCCTATTTAATATAAGTAGTTCTTTTTCATTACATAGAACATTTGAGGAGGAAAGGGTGTCGACACTCACAATCACAGTTCTTCACTTTGTCTTTTAACCAGTGTATGAGATATCCTGCAAAATATGTTACTGAACAGATTTCTAGACCAACATTGTTGAAATCGAATGGAATTGCCACATCATCAGCAGTTTCACTGTCGGAGCTCTCTTCCTGCTGTCTGCTAGTTTCATTGCCAGTTGTGGCATATGTGTGGTCGTCAACATAGGCTTGAGGAGCAATGAGGTCTAATCAATTTGGAGGGAGTCATCGAAGTCCATTTCACAATTTGAACTTTGAGGAGGTTCCATGATATTATTTTGGAAATAAGCTTTATAGTGCTCCTCAAAGCTCGCACCGTAGGATTAGGCGAGTAACCGCCTCTCTGCCTAGCAATCGAAAAAAAATTTTCTAAGGTGTCTTGATTTAACCTTGTCGTTAGGATAAAATTTTCAGGGAACAAATCTTTTATCCCAAGAATAGCGTTAATTGTCGTGATAAAGCCATCGAAACAGGGAGGTCTTTCATTTTTTTGAACCTTGACTAAAAGTCTTGAATTGTTAAACCCTTATTAAAATTTTCAGTCACCTTTTTATTTTTTTTGCACAAGGCAGATCGATTCGGATTTGTGTCGTAAAGAACGCGACTATTCAAAGAATCAAAAAGGTTGTTCATGGCATCCAAAAATTAGCAGTGTGAATCGCATCTTCCGACTCCTTCGTGGCCACACAAGTCCTAAGGGCTGCTGCCACTGTGGCACTGAAGACTTGAGCAGCTAAACGCACAGACATTTTCTGGAAAGTAGTGGGTCGGATATGGTCTACGGTTAGCTTGCTCATGGATAATGACAGATTTCTTTGATCTTCAAAAGCTTTAATGATGTGTCGAAAGGAAATTACATTTCCGTTTAAAATAATCGGAATTAACAGATTATTTCGAGTGCTTTTGAGAAGATGTGGGGCGTCAAAAATCGTGAAAATTTTCCGACACACTTATAATAGAAGTAAGGGTGATCAGGTGTGGAATGAAGATTTCTGACAACGCTGACATTGTTGGTTCCTTGGTCGCAGACAATTGCTCGAGGATGAAAGCCAGCTAGATTGAGATGATCAAGGCATTGAAGTACAAGCTTTTTCAGGTCGAATTGGTTGATAGATGTAAAACTTAAGAAATATGCTATCGGAAGTTTCCATGAATGAAATAAACCTAAGCATAAACACAGTCGCTTTTTTGGCGATAGATGAACTTCTCCCAAGGGGTCCTAGATCGACAAATCCATCAACTACATCAGAATATTTAGAATATTCTAAACATTGTTTGATGGCCATCTCATCAAACATTAAAATACATTCGCGTTCCAAATTTTCCATGCCTTTCCCTTTCATCTTTAACGCATCAAATACGTTTAGTGAAACCAGGAATGCATTTACTGGTGTTGAGCCATTTTCTAATTGTCGAAGGGCCAGGTAATTGAAACTTTTTTTTCCTTAAAAATTTGTACATTGAGGGGCTTTTGAAATAAATGGAGAGAGAAAATTGTTTTTTTAGCAGTCCAGGGTGTCCTTTTTGTGGTTCAACTGCATGGAAAGAAATGTTGTTGGAGTTTCTGGCAATTTAATCAGTTTAGGAAGTCTTTTAAGTTGGAGCTTTAGGGAATTTAGTTTTTTTTTTGTTTTCCATAAGTTGGAAGACAGTTGCGCTATTTTTTATTTTTTTGCTATTTTGTTTGGAGAGCAATTTTCCTTTCTAATGGGCATTTTGGGCAAATTTCAGGATGAGTATTTGGCATTTCTTCAGGAATGGCGAATAGGGAACGTTTGACGCATGGACTAGAAACCTGCGTGAGGATTTTAGAATTATCGTCGCTACGTTGCCCTGGAGGCGTTCGGTAAGGCGACAAAAGTGAAGAGCCAACCGATCTTGGCAATGAACGCTGAGGAGTAAACACCGGAAATTTATCAATTGCACATGATGAACCGCTAAGGTTCAATGGTGAAGGAGTCAAATAACGTACCTCATTGACGCACTTATCGGGTGTAGGAAAGTTTCCAGAACGAGAATACGTTCGTAACGGAAATGTTTCGTGGCGAAATTGCCGAGGAGGCGTCCTGTAAGGTGAAAAAAAAGACGAGCCAACCGATCGAGAAGCAGGAGAAAGACGGGCAATATCGTGATTGTCGCATATATACGACAGGGCATGCATTTCGGGTTAATTTGCCATTAAGGAAATCTTTTTTCAAAATGCTTAGCGCATACACGTCCGTTTTCAGGTTTAAAATCGGGAGTCTTAGCCATTCGTTTCAGCCATAAGCTTTGACGCATGGGGTCCTTCGGGATCCTAAACATACTGACACCGCTAACTCGGCTGGAATTAAAACAATTGGGATAGCAACAAACATTTCCCGACATTTTAAACAAAATTTTTATTACTTCACTCTTTTTCAAAACACGATAACCTGAAAACTCTAAACTCAAAGCACTTCTGATTAGGGGGGGGAATACAGGGAGCCAATATGAGAAGACGTGATAACAGTAGGAGGTTGTTGGGTTAGGAGTTTTTAAATTCACCCGGTAAACGGTCAGTGCGAGCTCTGTCCTTGGCTCCAAAACTAGCAGTCTACATTAGCGCTCTCTCTTGCTGGCTCCATGTACTAAGAGATTTTAGGTCCCATTTTTTA